>CAJFCP010000709.1:468038-627524 GCA_904066005.1 Synergus itoensis | reverse complement strand
GGAGCCATTTGAATAGTTAGTCAAGTACACAACTTTATTTTGGAATTATCATAAATTTCTCAAATAATATGTAATTTTAGTATGAGAAAAAGAGATATTTTTAGAACTTACGATTAAACTTTTGTCCACATGATAACAGAAATTAAAATTCTGTATCTGTAAAAATTTGACATGATTGGTTCACAGGTTCATTTGACTTCTTCTTCAGTATCATTCGGGCGGTTGACGAGAATGGAAGTGCGCATCCTGGCGGCTCGTTTTATCGGTTTAAACACTCTCAGCGGAAATATTTTCATGAAAATCTGTTAAATTTCGATTATTTGAGAATATTTTTGTCCATTTTGGTATAAAATATATGGGCTTTACGCAAAATTTGACCGCGGTCGACGCATTACGAATCCAGTTCTGAAAGTGAGGTTATTTTCTATTGTAAATTCGTTATTACGGTTATTACTTTTTTCGGGAGTGTCGTAGATTTATTTCAGGAGTGCTGTATTTTCCATTCGCGTTTTTTATATACACTTATAATATGATGTTAAATATTGTTTGATACATTTCGAAAAAAGTTATGTTTACAAGGCGTTTTTTGTGGCCGATGTTTTTTCGGAAGTGTCGTATTTGTGAGTGAATTTTAAGTCATTGAAGCAAATTGTTGGGCTGAAGGATATCAAATTCACCTTGAAAATGGATCTCAGACTCTTTTCCAGCAGGAAAAGGCAAGTTTTTTGTTCTTTCAGTTTATGAAATTTTCCGAGAAATGGTACATTTTTGCCAGACAAAGAACAGGTTTTATTAGGTACTTAAATTTATTCAAGAGCAGAATTGCACAAATAATATGTAAGGAATTTAATTTAAAACACAGAGAACTCTATATAAAATTAATCTTTTATATAAACAGTAAACTTTTTTGATTAAATATATATGTAGATTGAGAATAGGGATGTAAATCCAGGTTCTTGATTTAGCCGTCCTAAATTAAAAAAAATTTCGTTAAAATCTGCTGCAATAACTCTGCAAAATACTATTTTTGAGACACTGTTGAGTAATTTGTTTTTCTTCTTAATTCGCAACCTGATTCACAGTTTGGAAATGGATTCTCTATAAAATAGAAAAATGATAAAATTAATATCACACTTTATCACCAAGTGTTAAGCGCACACTTCGTATTAAATTTTTGTTCAAGCAGCTATAGGAATCTATAGTCATTTTCACATCTTGGGTTTGCATGCATTATGCAAAACAAATTACAATTCTGTAGAATGAGTCTTTTCTTTCGTCCTTATCGTTTCATAGTTCGAGCATTTTTTACTGAAATCGTTATGCGCCAAAATTGCAACATTTCTTCCTCCGATTGCACTCATTTCCATAGCACTTGCGGCCCATTCTATTGCATTCACATGGTAGAGACCTTCATGAAGTTTGAATCTATCAATGCGGTTTTCTGTAGAATAGTGAGGGTAGGCTTTCCATCTTTTTTCCTTGACTTCTCCAACCTTAAAAGGAAAGAAAGTCTTAAACATTTTGTATATTTTAGTAAACTAATAATAATTATTATATTCGTACCTGGGAAAAAATCTTGTTGATAAAGGCAGGTGTCACAGTTTCACTCGTAAAAACTTTCCACGTTTTTAAAGTTCCTTCAGAACTAGGATTCTTTCTAGAACTAGTTCCTTCAGAACTAGGTTCAGAAACAGGATCTAGTTTTCCTACAGAACTAATTTTCGTACTGTTAGGATTGCAACTATAAATACCGTCGATCTCATCCTCTAATCCAAAATAAAAGGTATTTAAATTTCCCTGTGCAAAAGTTGCTATAGTTGTTTGATATTCTCCAGGAAATTGGAAAATTGCTTCTGGAGGAAATTCTTCGAAGTTGATGGGATTTTCTTGATCGTTTGTTAATGGCGTTGCAATTATGACAAAGTCGTAAACATTGGATACTAAATCTGGATTCCCTGTAAATTATTTCTACTTAGCTCACCAATTTTGTTTTAAATAATATTTAGTAGAATCTAGATTTAAAATGGTCCAATTCTTAATAGATTTTCAATCTGTTTATACCTTTGTTCCTGTAAGATACTTCGTACTGCAATGCAGTCTCATTTTTCAGAACAAAACGTACTTTCTCTACACCAGAGGAAATTACATTGACGAGATTGTTTCTGCGTATCAGATTTTCTGGCACCTGAAATTTAAAAATATTGGTTAAAAATGAATGAATTTTAATATTGAAAATTAAATTTTTTTACCTCTTTATTTCCTCCTTTAACTGACCAAAGATCTGAACCTGCTCCTGCTATGGAAACACAGCCAACAAAACTGTGAACATCAGTTTCTTGTCCGTAATTTACGACTAATGTAGCTTCGATCAATTCATCTATTAATATTGTAGAAAATCCCATATTTTGGAGATGATCTTTAATAGAAACATTTAAAAACCCGGGAAAATCTGCGTTCATAGCAGAGAGTAATGAAGATACATTTTCAAATGCTACTCCACTCTCATGAGAATCGTATACTTTTTCAAAATTGTCCAGGACCCAGTTTACATATCTGAAATGTAGGGGAAGATTAGTGAGTGATTTAACTGATGTTAAACATTCGTAAATATATTCAATGGAAGTGAAAAAAGCACGTTCTTTTGGTCTTAAATTGCACTACATAATTAAATTCCATGAAAAAAATCTACCTATTAAGTTTAATCGGTTGAAACCCGTATCTATAAATCATTTTTGCAAGAGTAATTGCTTCCCATTTGCTGTCAATAAACACGAATTTCTCTCCATTCCATATCCCAGATATGGAGCTTCCACTCGGTTTGTTTTTCTTCAGTCCTACGAAATAGTTTATCATCAAATGAAATAATTTTAAAACCGATTAAAATTGGTCTAATCTATATCATTCTTATATTTATACCCAGAAGTTTGATAAAATCTTGCATATATTTATTCCTTGGATGTATCACAGAACCGCCAGCTTCATATTCGTTTCCACCGACTTCTATATTTGCCAAACGTCCACCTAATTTGTTAGGTTCAAAAAGATCGATTTCCAAATTGTCTTTGAATAACTCAGTAAGGAAATGCGAGGCAGATGCGCCTCCAATACCTCCACCGATTATAGCTGAAAATATATTTGAAAATTACAAAAATACAATTGGAAAAATGTTTGGATAGCTCTATAAAATTCAGATTACAAAATTTTTACGTTTTCAGAAGAGGGGCCTTTTCTTTTTAAAATAACGAACAACATTATTTGCTTTATATAAAAGTATAAATAATAAAATCATTGAAATTAATCATAATTTGAAGTCTAACCTCAAATAATTAATATACACATATTTTGGATTAAAATTAAACTCACCAACTTTCGGTTTACAGATTTCTGTGCTGAAGCTTCTTTTACAAATCAGGAGTCCAAAAAACGTAAATAATTTATAATTGAGCATTGTGGACAGTTTTTTTTAATAAGTTTTTGACAGTTGTTTTGAGATTTACGTTTTAGAGAAACATTACTCCAACTTACAAGTTTTCCGTACACATTACTTTAAAATTGAGATGAATTATGATCAATTATCAATAATTCAAAGTTTTTTGTCTTTTTCTCTTGTTTTTCTATTACGTATTGTTTGGTATTGTCAGAGATCTGGTATTGTTTACATTTATCTTTGCATTTACGTCACTGACATTTGCTTCCAAGACAATCAGCTGTTTGACTATTGTTGGTAATGCAGGAAATTATTGTATAAAACTTTAAAAACCCGGGGAATCCCCTTGGAATGTTTATTTATTTGATAAATTTAATTCGTAATCCATTTTGAAAAATAAACAATAGAGTGAAATACACTAAATAAATATTTCCAATTGTAAAAAATTTACAATTAGAAATGTTTCCAAACTTTTAAATTCAAGAAGTAGACATTCATTCGAGTAAGGTTGGTTGCCTATCTGGTGGGATTGAATTCCGAGTTGAAGTATGAATAAAAAAGAAAAAAGAAAAAGAAAAGAAAAGAGTTGAAGTATGAATAATATTTAAAGTAGGGCTATATTTAGTTATGAATCATTTAAGAGAGATGATAAAAAGCATTTTTCATAATATAATAGTGGATATGTATATATAAAATAAAATAAATAAAATAAATAAAATAATAAATAAAGTTTCATCTTCTCATTACAAAAAATGGTATTAATTATTCAATTATTTCAGTTCTATATATATACATTGATGCATATTTTTATATAAAAAAAGATGTATTACTAATAACGTACACATAATAATTCAAAAATTTTCCAAATTTTGACAATTTTTTTTTCATAAAATGGAGAAGAGTATAGTGGGTAAATTTCATCCAGGATCTGAGAAGTCTGTGTAAGTAGCTAGAGTAGAATTATCCATATCCAATGAGTTTATCGAATCCTAAAGTGCTGACGTATTTAAAAAAGTTGATATCAGAATACTTTGCACAGTAAGTGGCTGAGACTTTTTCTCCATTTTGTCTCTTAAGATAAAATTCTCAAGAGTCTTATTCTTTCTGTTCATTCATTCACATTGTAATATATGAAAGCACATTCGTTAGTTAGATTCGTTCGTTAAATTTTATCAATTCTGCAATTGAGAAAGAGTTGTTAAAAAGTTTTCTCTCAGCTTCAAATTCTGAGAAAGTATTGAAACGAATTAAACTAAATTCAAAGTGCATTTAATAGAATTTTGATTTACTTTTTATTTTTTAGAGTTTATAAATTATTAACTAATATAAATTAACAACTATCAAAAAAGTTTGATATAGTTGTTAAAAAAATCTTTTTTTATTTCAAACATTAAATTCGAAACGAATTTTCATTAAAACAAGCTTGAAAGGATCGACGAATTACTGGACTTAAGGGAATTACTGGAATTAAGGGGTTGTCCTGCTTTAGAAGGTCCGAAAAATGACTTTTTTCGAGAATTCTTTTGAAAGAGAAAAAAATCTGAGTCCAGCGAACTTTGACGTATATTTTAATCTATATTTGAAGTGTACCCAAATTTTTTTTCAGCATGAAATAATAAATTACTGCTTCAATAAATTTCACTTATATATAGATTAAAATATACCTCAAAGTTTCCCAGGGTCAGATTTTTTTTTTCCTTTCAAAATACAAATTTGTTTCTCGACACAAGTGAAGTTGCGAATTCGGTGTTAATGAAGTTCAATTGATACGTTTTAAATGTGTACAATAAATCTTTTAATTTTGGGTAATTAGAAGGTAGTGAGTTATGATGAAGTTTATGGCTCATGGGCCTCGATTGCAAAAAATAAAAATGAATACATATACAGAGTCTTCAGTAAGAAACAGCAGATGCACACTTAATTACTCTTCGTAGTGGTTCAAGTTAGCTTTCGCTAGACTCAAGAAGGAATGAATCGTCGTCTGTCCAATAAATTTCAAACGATTAAACTCGACTCGTGTAATTAATCTGCTAGTGATTCATTTAAATATAACCCAATTTTAACCGATTTATTTCACTTTATATGCAGTAATCAAAAATTCAATTGATTACTGAAAAAAATAGTATTTTCTTCAATTTTAAACTAAGTTATTTCTCGGAATTCCTTCTAATAATAAATTATACGTTTTTTTACACATTATAACATTTTTTTAAAAATGATATACTAAAGTAAAATTTGCGGTGATTATATAAAAAGAATTTACAGAAAAGAATTTTGTTCATACGGGATTTATGATGGATAAAATTATCTTAATAATAATTGTAAGGGGGAAAACTCGCTTTTTTATATTCGATAAGAGAAAAACCGCTCGTTTCTAGGCGAGTCACCACTTCGTCTACCTATTACTGGGGATAAAAAAACTTCTCTACTGACCATATGCGCCAAAAAGTTTTGAACGACCTACTTTTCTTTTCGTTGAATATTCTGACAGATACTTCATATTTAGTGTGAAGTTTATTTTCAAAATATTTGAGCTGTTTTACATTTTTGTTGCCTTTTTGTGCATTGTTATTTCCGGAATACTGAGAATTTCTGTGTCGTAGCATTGATTGTTATTAAAGAGTTTATAACTACGTATATAACAATATGCTAGTGTATAAATTACTTTGAAAGAAATGTGCTGTACGTACAGAAATTTAATGTACATAAATTTTATTACAGCACAATGAGATATGAATATATTTGTACACGTTTTATAATTCATTTAAATTTCTCAGGTCTTTTTTTGGGAAAATGTAAGAAGAGAACTTAATGAGCTTTTACGAATAGCCAACAAACTAAATAAAGCCCAGCTTTGCGAGACGAGCGCAAATAAATAAAAAGTTTGCAAAATTTGCCTTTAAGTTCTCAAGGTCAATTGCGGAGAAGATAAATTTTAAAAGGTAGCCTCAAGTATTCTGAGAATTGTGTAAACAAGCGAAATCTGGAATTTAGTAGAATGGATAAATAATAAACATTTGAAATCGTTATTAAAATATTTTGAAAAACAGTGTGAAGATAACGTATTATGTGATAAGGCTGTTTTTTAAGTCTAGAACTTTGTTTTAAGTGTTGATTAATACAAATGTTACGATTGCATTCTCGGATGTGATAAAGGTTAAGTTAGATTATTGTGAAATTTGCATACACCAAAATAAATGTGACAGAACTGGATAATAATTATCATGAATTAATCGTGAACTATAAATATACGCATTTAATATAAATCTGCATCATCTTTACTATCCATGTGTCAATTAACTTTTAAAGATAGATCTTGAATAGTTTAAAAATAAAATTAATTAAATAAATAAAATAAATAAATCTGCTTTTTTGATCAAGACGACATTTTGGATATTTATCTCTTATATTTAATGTGAAACTAAAGTTTTACATTTGTGAGAAAGTCACCTTGTAGTTATGATCTCAGACTTTTTTCAGTAAGAGTATTTTTGCAGAGCGTCAGTTCCTTGAACCGAAATTAGAATCTGTCGAATTTCTGGACCTCGTTAAAAACATATGCAAATCTGCATGTTTAAAGGAGAAAAAAGTAACACCCCTATATAAAAATATGATGTATTAATGTGTCTCCGTTTCGTACATATATATATATCTATCTATAAAGTATCTTCTTTTGATTTTCGGCCATAAATTTTTTTTTAAACTCTAAATGTTTTTCCATGTAAAACATATCACAATTTGTTATGAAGTATTTATTTTTTTATTCGCGTATATACCTATTATTGTATGTATACATCGTGTACTTTATTATTTATGATACAAACAATTCAGTTCTCAGTATAGAAAATAATTTTTTCCTACAACAAAATTCTCAAAAGTTTTTTCTTTGTCGAACACGACTACTAAATATGAACTATGTAGTAAGAAATTTCAAACGGAGTTTTTAACGACATTTTAACAGAAATATGATGTTTTTTTTTAAATAAATATGATCGTAGTGGGTGGATAAATTTTCTTAAGTGAAAACGTGAAAACATGAAAAACTGTTAAAACATATGTAGTCAGTTGTTGAAAGACTGGAATTGAAATAAAAGGGAAAAAATATGCAATAATTTAAGTTAATAATGATTTAGCTAATAAAATAGTTAATTAATAAAAATTTAATTTTTGTTCTAGGTCTTGGCTACAATTCAACGACCCGCTGAAGAGTTGGCTTCGAGGTTGCCCTGGTGATTTTCATAAAAGGTAAGTTTTGTTTTTTATGTGTCAGAAGTTTTGAACGTTCAAATGAACGAAATATCTTTTCCCAATTCTATTTTATCCAGAAATACTGTTCCACTTATAAAAATAACAATAAACATTACAAGTTTCTTTCATACAGAATTATATTGAATGCAAATAAATCAATATTTTAAAACTTTTTCTTTGTTTAAAATACAATCAACACAAAGATCCGTTGATTTGAACGTTCAGAACTTTTTAGTCATTGTTTTTTCATAAGTTTGAAAAATGTTGATTAGCTATGTATTTAAATCAAGTTTATTTATATATGTTTTAAGGGTATGTGACAATTAAGCAAATTTAATTTAATGGTAAATATTAGTAATATATGCCCTTAATTAGCTGTTATGAAACACCTTAACGTATAAAGTACTAATTTCATAAAATTATATAAAATATATTTCGGGGAAAGGTGATCCGGGTCAGAAAGTCAGAAAGAATATTTTTAAAATCATTTAATCAAAAAAGTTAAAAGATCAAAAAGTCTCATGATCACTAAAAAGATAGTTTTCTCTTAATTACCTAATCATCTTTCCAACTTTAAGTACAAGCACCGGAAGGATTAGCTTTGATTTCTAAATGTCAAACTTATGAGATTAATTATAAAATCAACATTGGTACAAGCTTAAAACTTGTTTCACTCCCTGTGGATATCTTTCCTCTATTTATTATAGCTATATCGAGAGTTTTGGAAACTGTAATTCAAAACTTCTGCTTTTAATACTTTCGCATTATTATTATTATTATTATTATTATTATATTATTATTATATTATTATTATTATGAGCGAACGTACCCCTATGACCAGTCACAGAATCGCTAATCGGTCCTTACTCCCTCCCCCCCAATAAAAATTCTGGCCTCGGATCAAAGAACCGTTTATAATTTTCTGGCGCTTAGAGTGACCGATCACGGAGTGAAAATGACTCATTATGACTAAAATGATAAAAATCTAAACCCTCATATTTCTAAAGAATCCTTATCGTTATCCTTTTACTCTAATCAAAATCAAAATCAAAATAAAAAAATCGTCACGACTCGTTTAAGTGGCATCGGCGTCTCTTGCACTGTTGCGGAGGAGGAATCGGTGACGGGTGGGGGATTGCAGCCAAGGAATTATGGTTTGTCCGCGTGTGTGGGTGGGTTGGGAAAAGGGGGGGGGGCAGCTAGAGTCAGAAGAAAGATGAAGTGACCTATGCATCGTTGATGGGAGTCTGAGGGATCCAGACAAAGATAGACATCATCAGTTCGCGGAGGGTGGATGAGGTTCGCGAGAGGGGGGAGGGAGGTAGGTACAGAGAGAGGGAAAAGCACCGTGCTTTTGAAAAAGTTTTATCTTGCCGGCGCGCACGGCCTCTCAGACGCTACCGAACGCCGGTACGGTGTGTACGGGTTTGCCGAACTGCTAACTTCGCGATCGGGTCCGGTTCTGGTTCTGGTTGGCGTTCGCCGCCTGGTTTTGCACCAGACAGTCCGGTACAACGGGTACAAAACTCGCGGACTTGGTCTCGAAGAATCTTAGAGGTCGTGAGTGCGGATCGGTTTTGTCGTGTTTAGTTTGGGAGATCGCGGTCGATAATGTCCTCAGATTGTCGCTCGTGAGGATTTGTTGTTCATAAATAGAGTTTTGTTAGAGTTTTGTTTTGTTGGAAAATTTGACGTTTAAAATAAAGAGGAAGAAAAAGAAGGTGTGAGGGTTGAAGAAGGTGAGAATTTGGACGAAGTGAATTCGTCGCTCTCGTCCTCAGGATGAGGGGGAGTCTGTTATCATGGAGTGGTTTTCTACTGCTGATAGCCGGAGTTGTTCTTGTCACGGGTTTGGAGGTTCGTTTTTTATTTTCTGAGTATATTTTCTAATTATTGTAATAGTACTTATATTATAGCTAAATATTTAGCTTCTAAACGGATTATAGTTAATATTATTGGGCGAGATTTCGTAAAAAAATTCGGAACTTCAAAATGAATTGTTATTATGGTTATTCTTGCAGTTGGTAATAATAATAATAGTTAACATTTATTTTATGCTTCTTGTTATAAGAAAGTATCCAAATTAGATGAAGGCATTACCGAAAGTGTCTGATAATTTTATGATAATTTTATGATATTAAACTCAATCTAACTAGGGTTAGGGAAAAAAGTGCAGATTATTATTGAACTTTATTACAAAGGTTTTTAGAAATATGAAAAATAAAAGTGCGATAACTCTTTTAACCAATTCAATTCGAGTAAACTATCTGACATGTTTATTTCTTTTTGTATGTTTAAGTTTTGCAAGTTTAGAAAAGTCGGTTGTTCGAACATTTGGTTTTTGTTAGTTTGGTATGAAGTTCCTCTTACATAAAGTAAAAGGAATTCGCGTAAGTAAGTCCCAATTCGCGTCCATGTTCCTACCCGTGCAGAAATTCCCAAACTTGGCCCAGATCGGTGATGGAACGCTGCACCTGATCGGGCCCAGATCTGTCCCGATCGGGCCCAGACTTAGCACGATCGAGCCAGATCTGGGCCCGGTCTGGTTCAGCGTTCCATCACCGATCTGAAATCATCCGATCTGGGCCCGATAGGGGCCACAGCAAAATTTCTACACGGGTATTTGCGTCCTAACCGAATGAATTATTAGTAAAATAAATAAATCCATACAATTATTCAAACTTCAAATGTTAAAATCTTGATTTTAAGGGGAAAATGGTAGTTTTTGTATTCTTATTATGGAGAGGCATGTGGTAATTACCATAAGAACAAATTTAGTTTCGTCAACTTTACGTTCTCAATAATAAATATTTTTTCGCTAAATCTAGGCAATCTATCTTCATCTGCATGAATCGGAGGTAGATTAACCTAATTAAGGGTCCAGATGCAATAATGTCCTCTAAATTTCTTTCTGGGCCAACTGCTACTGTCACAGTCCAGGGGCCAACGCTTAATTTCTGGTGATATAAATTTATAGAATATTATTGCATCCGAGCGCTCAATTTTAGAGAAAAATTTGTAAAATTCGATTCAAGCGTAAAGCTGGCGAAAATATATTTAACCTTATGGTAATTACCACATTTCCTTAATTGAAAAAAATGTGTCATAAACTCGAAATTAACTTACAATTAGCCAAACGTAAATTATTATGCGGTTTTCTCAATCTAGACTTTATACATATTTATAATTAATTTGAATGTATTTGAATTCCAATGAATTAGTCGCTCTGTTTCATTAGTTGTTTTAAATTAAATATTTTCAATTAGTTTATTGAAAATTAGTATAAACAATTTCGCTTATATCCTTAATTGATATTCAAATACCACTTTTCGTTTATTTAACGAATAAGTGATGACTAGTGTAATGTGATCGTACTATCTATAGGTTGTTTATCAATCGTTTAATCATAAGATAATATAAAACATATCAGATCGATCAAGAACTTAAAACTCAGATTACAAGGAACAAAACGGAGGTCTTCTTTTACAAAAATTCTTTATATTAAGTGAATCATTTTACGAATGCTCCTTATTAGATAAAATGATGATTAGGGTTATTATCTTTAAAATGAAATAATTCAGTAGCAATACAAGCATGACATAAATCCTAAAAATAAAAGAAAAGTGTTATAAGGAACCATTCACACATTTCGCAATAAAAATCTTCAATACATCAAATACTGATCTTGAAATGATGTAAATAAATTTTCTTGACCTCTGAATACCGCAACTTACAATTCAGACACGTAATAATGAAAACGGCGGATTATATTATGTGAAACAACAGTGTACTAATTGCTAGTCATTTTACTTAAATTCGCGTATAAAAACACCTGATATTAAAATAGTAAAGTTTTCCTATTTTACGGGGATAGGATCTAATCAAATTATAAAAATTTCACTAACATTTTATCGCATTACAGCGTGCCGAGTCTGCACGCGAGTATTTAATAGCTTTATTAGCAGTTACAAACATGATGCAGTTTGCATGTACATACATATGTGCTTACGAACATAAGCAACCTGCGCATTTCCGATATAATCGCAACAAGTTACGCCCTCGATTAACACGATCGATCAATTAAAGGGATCACTTAACCGGACTCTTACAACTTTTCGCTCTTCCCTTTCGCCCCTCCGGTCAAAAATAAGACCACAACTGACACGTGTACGTCGTACGTTGCAAGACCTCCAATTATATGGAGAAAATAAGAATTATAGTTATTAAACTTCCAAGACAGGAGCCTGGACTTCAATTTCAGAAATCCTTCCTGAAATTGATTAAGTGGTGCGTTACTAAATAATTAATAATAAATTAGTGCAGGTGTGCAATTAACAAAGTTATTTTTACAAAATTTCGAAGAGTTTGTAATGGAATTCGTATTTGTATCATGAAAATGATATCTGCAAAAGTAACAATTCATTAATATTATTTACCATAAATAGCAAAAATGTTTACTAAAGTGAATTAATAAACAAATCGGTACTCTGATTGAGAGATTAAATTTAAAGATTTCGAGTAATCAATTTATTGATTTAAATATTGGTTTTCTTTTTAAATTTGAAAGCTTTAGGAGTGAATATGTTAGTATATTCTTTTTCGAGGTCGGGTCAATATCTGGTGCCATTGACAGGAGCGGATGTTAAATTAAACTTCTCGTTACATCGCCTCTTCATTCTCGAAGTGCATAAACTGTATATAAATCGATATACTGATTGATAGAGACATGAGATTTTTTTAAACACATTGTTTATTTCTACGAATTAAAACTTTAATCGCCATTAGATTTGCATAAAAGTATAATTAGAGAGGGAGGTCAATTATGAGATAGCGATCTTAGGTATTAAACGCATATAATCTGGATGTTGAACCTTATAATCTGTGGATGTTAATTTCCAAAATCCTGGAATATAAAACTCAAAATCTAGATTACATCATGGCTTATAAAAACTATGGATCGGTATCCTGAATCGGATTCACGGAGAAAAATGGATATTCAAGCTTAATATCTTGGATACTGAACTATGTGACAGCCACCTAAAGATATTCAGTTTAAGTATCTGCTTAATATCTTAGATATTCAAATAGGTGACTAACTATATATCTATAAGATATTGAGTATAGGTGACCAACTATCTAAGATATTCAATAAGATATTTAATAAGATATTTAGGATGAATATATTTGTAATTAAATTTTTTGACTATGTAGATATGAAGTTTGCATATCCATTTTTCTTCGTGGATGATTACTTTTTATAACTGATGGACTTTAAAGTTATATCTATATCTACAATTATATAATTTACTATAGACTCGTTCGAATAAAATATATGAATTGAATTAATACATAGATTATAGAGAGAAATGGATTTTCATTATTTATGACTGTAAATCGATATGGCTTGATTCTAAAAAAAGACGCAGTTAAGCCTCCTTGATAATTCATCATCTTAAAACACTCACATTCAAGTCTTCTTTGATTTCCAGTATATCTGGGTTATCAGGCAACAAATGAACCGCGAATTCAGAGTTGCTATATTTCAACAGAATGGACTGGATTTTAAATTCACTTTCATTTAATAAAAAATGCCGACAGTTTACCAAAAAATTTAAAGGCATGTGCATGGATTAGGTGATTTCAATCGTATATATTCCACTTAATTACTCGTAAAATAATAATTAAAGACATTTAATTCCATACCATAGATGTATAAAAATATCTTTGCACGTAAATATAAGCGAGTGAAGAATTAATGGGTAGATAAGAATGAGAGAAGGTTATATGGATTTCGATCAGAATTTAATTAGACCCAATCAAGTAATTAGTCTACTCCAGACTGTAATAATATTAAATGAAATATTTAAAACAGAGATCTTTAATTGGTACCTGTTTCTACACTTGCCCCTAGTGACTATCAACGAATTCGATTATAGAGTCAAGGTCGAGGTAAATCATCTTCATTATTAAATTACCCACACCTCCTTTTCATACAAACGTGACTCGTCCAAGATTACTTTCTCTCCCAACCTTCCGGAAACTGAAAGTCCTATATCTCTTTTTTTCTTCATATGCATCATTGCAACCTTTTATGTTTTTTTTTTTCTTAAATCTTCCTTCTTAAAATTGTGTGATTGGCTGCCTTGAAGAGCAAAACTATATTGTCTGGGAAACATTAAAAATGCAAAAGTTTACATGCATCTGAACTCTGGGGAATTCTGAGTGTTTCAAGGGAGGACAAGCTATCACATGACACCGACTTTGAAATTGCGATGATTCCAACGAAACCTTAACGCGAACCCCGCAGTGCATTCACTTGTATTTGTGTCGGTGCTCATAAGGTCATATACAACATACATATATGAATTGATATGTGTATATATATGTCGTGTGTATATAAATAAATCCTCACGCATACGCAACGATGGAAAACCGTTATGACATCGAAGAGGTCTCAGAGGCACATTACCATATTTCTCATAAAGTATAAATCTTTTCGAACGCTTTTCAATTGAGCAGGACCTGTGCCTTTTCACTCCAGGATATTGATTAAATTTTTCGCAAGCTGCAAAATCGAATTGATTAACACAAAAGCCCCTTCACGATTATTGTATTCACACTTTATTAAAATGACGAAAGTCATGTCTTTAGAAAAGTCCTAACTAAAGAGAAATTCTCTACGAACAATTTTAAATCTTAAAATCACTTTCCATCTTCAATTATTCTGAATGATTTATAAGTATGAAGAAAATGTGCGATTATTTGAAGCAAATTAAAAAAATGTAAATCACGGTTTCTTTGGCGCTTACATATTTAATTTATATATAGTGGGTAAACCGGTACCCTCGTCTTGCGTAAATATCGTCAGGGTCATCGAAAATGTCGAGATGTGTAAGAGACGAAACAAAAATGAGCGAGGCAAGAAAGTTATACGACACGAGGAAAAAAGAAATCGCTTCGAAGCGGTAATTAAATCCTTTTCACACTGGCGAATGCAGCGTCGGAGAATTCACATGCATGCTTCCAAGCTCAAAACTTAAAAGCGGTCTCGCTTTGCGATTATATATACATATAATGTTAAATGTTCTCGAGACATTTTGTACTGATCTCACCTATTACTTCAAAGCTAAGCTTTCTGAATATTTTCCCATATATCGGTCTATATAAAAGCGATCCGAAACTTACGGGATGTTCATGGTTGAAACTTTTAACTTGAGATTTGAAACAGTTTTTAAATATCTTTCTTCACAAGTAGTCCGCATTATTTATGGGCATTAAAAATTGCTAAAATTATCCACTGAGCATATGATCAAATATTTATATAAAAAGAAATGAATAAGTAAACTAACGCTGAGTTTGATAAGCACAATTACATTATTTCAGTTTTCAATAAAGCTTATAAAATTATTTTCATTAACTTCATTGACATATATTATTCAGAAAAATTAGAATAATTCTATTAATGATATCATTGAAATTACATATCTAAAATCTATAAACTATAGTATCATCAACTCTGCTTTTTATTCACTATTGAATAGTGAAGAGATAAATCAAATTATGAAACGAGAGTTCCGTTATATAAATTCAATTTGAGATTAATCAGACTATCAATTATCGAGAGATGAAAATAGTGCATTAATTTTGGCTTTTGTAGTATCCCATCATCCTCTTGTGAAACGAACTGTAAACAGTTTTCATCACTGCATCACCTGACTAAAAATAGATGGGAATCCGTTTAGCAAGCTTCACTTGAGAAAGTCTAGGGTGAAGTTAATAAATGCTTTATGGTACTGACGTTTTGAAAAGCGATGCAGCAAGTGTTAATTGCTAGTGGACAGGCTTCTTCACTCATAAATGCTCAAACAAACTCGACAAGATTTCCGCGAAAATCTCTTGACTTTCGTATAATAGATAAAAGCCACTCATATATAAACTTAGAGTTCATTCAATCAAATATTTTTCTTCAAAAATATTTTTTATTTTTTCTTCTTCTAGAATTTTTTTTTCTTTTTCTTCTTTTTTTATTTTTTTATATTATTTTGAAGAAGTTTCTTCTTAATTGTTAAGTGGGTTAAGTTTTCGATTGAGTGTTATTTAAATTCATAAAGTAGGATGGTAATGAAATTTATAAAGAGTTTATACCGAATTCTGAGAAATTTTAAACTGCAGAAGTAAGGTTTTTGGAGGAATGTGACATCGTTGCAAATGGACGATGTAGTAACTGTTCAATAAATTTCTCAGCAGTTAAATGCACTTTATACTGGTTACCTGTGGGTGCAATATGCACATAAATGAGTAAGTCTGATGTTTTTTGGTTGCGATATAATTTCTATAGTGGGTGTGAAACGAAGGTACTACTTCAGGATTACAAAGGTGAACTGATCAGCGAATATATGCGACTTTGTTCGCATATATTCAACGTCATATACCTAGAAGATTTATATTATTCCCACATAAATGATATTTTTTCTATTTAAATAACATTTCAGTGGAAGAGATCTGATTAGAGAGCACGAAATGATTTTTCATTAATGTCATATTATTGTTAAATAATCAAGAGTGACCTGTGTGAAAGCAGGGGACTTTTTTAAAAAAATTCATGCATACAATTTTTAAAAATATACGGTTATCGAAATTAGAACATTCGCTATATTTTTAGACCCATGTGCATTTTACAGATAACTGATTGCTGCACTTTCGCGCTAAAGGCGGTGGATATTCTGAATAATTAGCAGCTTTTAAGCAAGAACAAAAGTCGTAAACGTAAAATAACTAAGAATATGCACCCTTCCGCATGGATAGTAAAGCTTGTGATTTTATTACGTCTAAGAAATTGAAGGAACAGCGAAACTTAGAAATGAAACATTTTGATAACATTCAAATAATTACATATACATATAACTGTTCAAACCTCAAAAAAGTAAGAATATTGCATAATTGAATCCCTCCTTATTCATTATAGAGAAGTGTGTTCAATATTATGAACTAATGAAAACTGGAATTCCTTGCTCGATGACAGTGATTAATTATATATAACTGGCCATAATTGCCATGTAACTGAATAATAATTGCTAATTGATAAGTGCTTTGAATGATAAATTGCAATTAATAATAGTTAGGTTTAATATACTTTATGATGCACTTTATGCAACTGTAGAGAATGCATGTGATTTTCGTCTTACAATGTTGCGATAAAAATAATAGTAAGAGTTGAAAATTCGTTAAAAAAATAGAAGTACATATCTGTAATATATGTATCTTAAAAAATCAATATTCAAAAAAATTTTACGAAGATTAATGTGTACATAGAACTTGAAAGTTATGTCAGCAGTTGAAGCATTAGCCTACATATTTGGTAGAAGGTGTCATATCTTTGCATGATATGTAATCTCAAGATTAATCACAAGTGCATCGTGATGCATCATTACATTGAGGCAGGTTTAAACCTGACATTGGTGGGGGCAAAATAAGTGCCATGGAGTATAGATAAAGAGTAAAACAGAGAAGATTGATGAATCGAAGGATTCATATAAAATTTTACTCTGGTACACGCACCTACCCAATTACGTCAGCCTTGAGATATACGTGAGACGTCTGCCTACCTTTCAAGTACTTGAAAAGTATAAGAATTCATCATCCTAAACATAAAACGACAAACCAAGAATAATAAGAAGTGACATTCATGTAAAAAAGTCCATAGAATCTGGTTTTAGAGATTTATAGATTTTATGCATTTTGGGGATTTTAAACCTAAATATAAAAAATTAATGAAAAAGTAATTAAAATCACAATAAAAGGTGAACTGTATTTTTAAAAATTTTACTTCGTTTTTTGTTTTAAATGATTGATTCATATCGATAATCTTAACTGCGGTTTTAACGATAATTACGCGTTCAGATAGTGAATTTAGTTCACGGGTGAACAAAATCCAACCCAATTGAGCTTTTCCCCTCATCTCATGCTTATCAAGTTAATCGGATATCCTGACGTTCCGCGATGCATGAAATGAAATGTATGAAATAAAAGTATGATCCCACTGACCAAACTTATGTCATAATTTCGTTACAATTTTCTAAAAGCGAGTAATTCACTTTCAAAAGTGTCTGGCAACATAATTTTAACTTGTTATTTTCAATTTTTTGACATTTTGTACAGGAAAATGTCAATATTATTCGTAAAGTGAAGAATTTCAATTATTCTCGTGGAAATTTCGATGCCTGGTCAGGTAGTATTTCTTCCGTTTATATGTACAGAGTGACTCTACGCAGACTCGGAAATATTTGCTTTTCTAGGAACACTATTTTCGTATTTGACTCATATTTGTGAACTTGAAACTTATTCAAGCATCATATATTTAAATTAGTAAAGGCATTTAAATCTCCAACTTTATTTGCAATCTTCTTCCAATTTTCGTTATTTTTTGATTACTCTCTTTACTCAGTATTGTAGGAACAAAAACTTCGATTTCACTTTAAGAAACGTATGTTTGAATTGTTATTCAAACTTTAAGTTATTGTGGTTGGAAAGAGAAAGACGAGAGGAAAAGTGGAGAAATAATGAATAAGGAGAGAGTTCTTACTTGTGACACTGACTCACCCGTAAATTCAGAATTTTTTGTATAGTTATATCACTTTTTAAATTTAAAAACCTTATAGCTGATTTTCATTAGCCACAAAATTATTAGCCACAGTCAAAATTATTTTTAATGCATCTGGTGACAGTGCAAGATGAATAGTGTATTGAATCTACTTCAGTGGAAGAGTTAACATTGTTTAATTAGCACTTTTAATCAGATTCTCAGAAAAGTTATTAAATAAAGATCTTGAAATACTGTACGTAAAATGGTTCATTTTTAACGCAAATAATAATTAGCGCGCAATTCCTTTTGTGACCCGCGAAAGTTCATGTCGTGGGACGAGATCGTAACACTGCGTTTCGGATTTTCTGTTGTTCCCTTTTTTTATTATTATTTTTTTTTTATTTCTAGAGCCTCTTCTCGACGCACGAGTGCGCGCAAACCAGTTTGACTCGTCGCCCACACGACTATGTATATACTGTAGTGGCAAGAAACTTCACTCTTTCTCGTTATCTTTCTCTTGTTTCTAAAGGTCGATTTAAAATTTTGCAACCCTCAAGTATCAAATCTCAAAAAGTCTACCCAAAACTGACTTCCTTTATACATTCAAATTCGTCGCTATTCTCAAAGTTGAAAATATTTCATGTCTTCTTGCCCTTTCAAATAATATTTTTGAATATTTCATTTATTATATTTTATTTCGAATATTCTTTTAATCGAATTATAGAGAAATTGCTAAAAAAATTTGAGATAAGAAAGTGCGATCAAATTGAATCGACCTTTATTCGCTTTTTCAGTTCTTCTCTTTAAGTTTCAATTTATCGACCTTTCTCTCTCCACTTTTTTCCCCTTTTTTCTCTTGTGTTTTCTTCCTCGAAGATCCAGTTCTTGTTCGCGAAAAGAACATTGATACACTTGTATCGCCTAAAAGATCTCTTTATACGTCAATAAATTGGAAGATCTTACAATGTCTTCATTTAAGGAGAATCGTTTTTTTTTTAAAAGACGATCATTTTTCAGGAAGTGTATTTAGCAGAAAATTTAACTGTATTAATAATTTTCAGAATTGAAGCCTCGTTTGTCCTATCTTTTACTTCAAATTAAAATTATTTTATATTGAATTTAATAAAATCGAAGTATATGCATATACAAGTGATTTATGTATGTAAATTGAGGATTAAAATACAGTAGACAGAGAGAATGTTTGGGGATTATTTTAACAAAGTGAATCTATTCAAAGATTTTGTAGCAAGTCGAATGTATTTATGCTCATGTAGGCAGTGTCTAGCAGTTTATATGAGGAAGTATTTCTGTGCCTGAGGCCCCAGTCTTCCACAGAATTAATACACTTCGTACCACCAATAAGACACCATGGAGATTAAAACTGACAGGGATAGTAAAGAGGGATAATTGTGCTCTAATCTAATGTTTTTCAAAATAAAATTCACTGCCGGAAGTAGGTATTTCTCTCGATTAAAAAGATAATCTGTGTCAAGTCTGACACTTTTTTCTGAACTTTCAATTTGAATCATCCCCGTAAATATAGCTTTACAGTTTTATTTGTTACGGAGTAGCAAAGGAAATTTTAGACAGGTCAAACATTTGAATTTAAATAAATTTTTGAATCCGAATCTTCTTAAATTAATAAGAATCAAAATTTGAAGCGTATACACTAATTAATAAGCTAAATCGTTTCAGTTGAAAGAATTCAAATTTTTAATACCACATAACTTTCTCTTATGTGAAAAATATTTATAAAATATTTGCCTTGATTATATATGTATAGTTTCTTGCTATAATTTTATGTAGATTCGAATTATTCATGGGCAATCACTATAAATTTTTCCGGGTTGAAGACATCAGGCTACCTCGATCTATGACTTCAATCTCGAAGGAAAATGTACAACTCATAATTACGGGATACATTGCATACCCAGAAGCGATTCTTGGTTTATATCCGCATATTATGTTTTCAAATATAGACGTACATCCTTTGGAACAAACTGCTTTTCGAAGCGAAAAATTAAGAAAGTATGAACAAAGTATAAGACTAAAGTAGAGATTCAGAGAAAATTAATTTTTTATTTTGTCCAATTATTTCTATAAATTTTAATTAAACCGAATTAATTAAAATTTATAGAAATAATTAGTAAAAATAAAAAATATTCCTTCATATCGTTGGGATCACCGAAAGAAAGAAGAAAATTTATTGTCACCCGATTGCGCACACCTATGTATAGTAAGCTTTTCGTCCCAAATGCAGGTTCTTGCATGCTCGATTGAGCATCAAAAGCTGAAGTACGAATTTATGGCGAAGCTGATAAAACGGAATTTATTGATATTGATATACCACATCTCTTTTTTATTCGCATTTATACAGATCGTCGTCTTTGGGATCTTTATATTTTGCTTATGCTTTGTACAAACTTCGGAATTCTAATATTGAAACCTTCCGGTTTGGAATTTCAATTGAATTTAATTCAACATTGCTCTTATTACGATACAAATCTTGAATGGAAAATTAAGTCCACCTATAATGTTATTCCGAACATAAAATGGGGACATTTTTAGAAAATGGGACATCTCTTCAAACATGTATCGTGTCAATCCGAAAATCGATATATGGCTGTCTGAATTCATAGAAATCAAATCTCGTCCCTGAAGACTCAGGAATCCTCGAATGAAGGAGGCAGGAAAGGTATGAATAGTTAGTGATTAGGATTGTGTATTCCCAAGTGCTTGAAGTGATCCTAAGTGGGGATACTTAGCAGCTATAACATATTTTAGAAGAACAAAATTCCATCTATAGAGTCTGCAAGTCATGAATACTCGACTGCAAGAATGCAATCAATATACTCATATGATACTTTAAAATATTTTTATTTTCTTTTCACTTCTTCGATTCTTCTAAGATAATTAGTAATTAAAATAACAATACAATCTAAAGTCGAACTTTTTGATAAATTCCCTTTCATTGTTGTACAAATTTAAATGATCACTAATATTGGAAATAAAAGTTTATATTCAAATGAAAGGCGAATGATCTATAAAAGTATAAGTATAGCTTCATGATGTAACTTTTCGAGGTATATGTAATCCCTTTTCAAATGATGCGACCATTTGGCAAGATTTTCTTTATTCGAAGAATTGCTAAGTTTGAAAGCTGAAAATCTTGTTTCGGGCCGGTTGCAATTTCCTGGATTTGATCAGTGATTCTGACTAAATCTTAAATCTTGATCCACGATCGACGTGCAGGCAAAATTGGGATACGAAGAAACAAGTCATTTACACGTAGCATCACTGACATTTCGCTACTTGGAAACTAAAACAATAATTACCATCAGACTCTAAACCTTGCCAATGTATCTTGGAAGCGAAATTTGAGGTAGATCATAACAAATAAGAAGTTAAATACCATTTCTACTTGAATTATCCTAGTTCAGATTCTTTCAGTAGATTTTCTATTAAAATTCTTTCCACACCTTGAATATCTGAATTCTAATTCAATTCCAATCGTATCAATTCTTTTTAAGTCTCTAGAATTAATTCCAGAGACTCATTTAATTTTTAATTAAAATTGAGAAAATGATGACATCTGCCATTCTTCTTGCTCTGGAAAGACTATTTGAAGATAGTATTTTTTATTAGCAATAGAAAGCGAGTTAAATTCAAGTCAGAAAGGTTATTTACATTCCACTGAAGAACTCGTCAATTCGAGGATAGTCAGGACGTACCGCGTCAATTTCTTTTGCATTATTCAACTGCCATGAATCGAAGATTTGTTCATGTTTCGTGAGTCTTTTTCGAAATTACAGCGTTGCGTAAAAAATCTCACGACATTAAAAAAATTGTTATTTTAAAATCAATCGATTAATTTTATGATGGGATCTAGAATGGGAATACTTTTAATTTAATAGGATTCAAATGACCCACCCAATTTGTTTACATTTTTTATTTCGGTCTCGTGAATGATAGAATACAATTTTGATATGCGGGCGTCACATAAGAGTCGGAAGTACAATCAAGCGTAGTGAATAATTACATTATCCTGGAACAATCTATGTACTCTAAGTCTCCCGTGTGGAAAAATCGACTGGGGCCAGACTGGGTTCCAAATAGTTTGCCCAAGTACCAACTGGGGCCCAAGTGGGATCTCTAAGTGGGGCCCATTTTGGGTTGTAACGCTCATACCAACTAAAACCCATATTAGGGGAAACTAGTTGGGCCCAAGTTGGGCAATATTTTTTCTACCCAGTTATTATTTGGGCTGAATGTGGACTGACCATTTAACAATAAAATATTAAAATTGGTTAATCTTTATGTCAAGTATATTACAAAGAAAACTTGTTTTTGCACAAACAAGATTTATTGCTTTTTTTTAATCTTTACATATGAACGGATCGATATATTTAACAAATGAACAAATTATGGATTAATTATAATTAAACATATTTAAAACATGAACCAATCGATATCAAATCTTAAATTTAATTATTCTTCGTCGTTTCTAAGCTAGAAAAAAACTTAAGTATAAACTAAACAGTGACTGGCTCTAGAAACTTTAGGTTTAATAATTCAGGAATATGAATTATTGAAAAAAGGGCAGTATTAATCACACTTTGCATTTATTTAATTATATAATGAAAACAATCGAATCTTTTTAATTTTTTTTCATATTTGGGCTACCCAGTTGGGCACACATTGGCGCCCAATTATAGTATGGGCTAATCTGGGCACATTTCCACACGGGCTGTGTGACGACCCGTAAATAGTCCATGACATCATTGTACGATCGTAAAACATATAAGTACTCACCCCGCGGTGTCCGTCCAGTATTTATAAAATTAACGTAATTTATTGATGATCGCTTGCTCTAAAGAGAGAACGAGACGTGTTTTTTTTTTTAAATGATTGTTGCATTTTATTTTTGAATATAAGAATTAAAAATACGCACACGGAGAAAAATGGATATTAAAACTATCTACATAATCAAAAAATTGAATTACAAATATATTCAAATTCATCCTAAATATCTATACATATATTCATCCTAAATATCCAGATATTCATCTTATTGAATATCTTAGATAGTTAGTCATCTATTTGAATATCTAAGATATTGAGCCTGAATATCTTTAGATTGCTGTCACATAGTTCAGTATCCAAGATATTAAGCTTGAATATCCATTTTTCTCCGTGCAGCTAAATAAAGTCAACATTTGTCATGTTCAAGCGTTGCATGCATTAAACATGCGGCATGAGTCCTGAAATATTAATTAGTAACCTTCCTTAAGAAATGTTTTATTGGAAATCAGACTGGAAACAGGAATCTTATATGAGTCTATTAATGTTGAAATGAAACAGGAATCTTATGAATCTATATTAATCTTGTTCGGTAGCGAATCATTGCGTATGTTGTATTTGAAAATTATTATCTTGCATCTTAATTATCGATTAGGATCGACGATTAGACTCACTGTTTTATGCATGCAGTCGCACATGTCAGTAGTTATGGATTACATATTAAAACGTTAGTAATTAGACAATCATAGGTGACAATAAATAATATATATTTACATCCTCGCACGTTAATTAAATATTTTTTATGTTCCATTAATTTAAAAAGAATGACAGAAATAGAAAAATAAATACATAGTAATAAAGTATTAGATCATATCGATTAAATTAAAAATATTAATTATAACCATTAAAAATTAAAATTACTCTTTTAAATTAATTTTAAAATCGAGACAGAAATTGATAGGTAAGTTATTAACGCCCTGACCTACTTTGTTCACATAATTCTGGTAATGAGAAGAAGTATATTTTCACGAATTAACTTATCGACGAAAATATTTTTTCCGGAAACTAAGACAATAATCCGAAAAATTCTTGATGATAATATTGCGTTCTTGATAGATAATCGAGTAGATAATAACGACAATTCGAGGCCTCAATCTGCTTATCTGAATTGATATTTAACATTCGATGAGTGATTGGCGCCTGAATCGAAGGTTAATAACAACATTAGATGTCATATGTTTCTAATAAACCTATACTGAGGATTCTCTTTCAAATGCACTGTTTTGCAGGCCTAAAAATTTATTACTGGGGCCAAGACTCCACCATCAAAACTACTTTTCTTCCTTCTTTTTATACATTTCAACCAATTATATAGTTTAGTGGGGTTCACTTAGGTCTCCAGAAGAGATGTGAGTGTGCACATGTAGTATGAAGAATGTAGGACAAGTGTGAAAATTGCAGTATATTTATAAATGTGAGTTTAATTGTTGTTGACAAGAATGGTGCTTAATGATTGTACTTGCGCGTTTGGATCTGATTTTTTATTGAAGCATCTTGCGCTTCCCAGGTGGAAAAGTCGGTGTTCTGCCAATTCTTACAACCGGCACAGTGCTATGTCAATTGTACGGGGACAGTAATGCCAGCACTGACTGTCAGTATTGCGCCAAGAGTTGGCACACTACTGGCATAGTCTTGTCTTAGCATCGGCGCAGCACTGAATGTCAGTATTGCGCCAAGTGTTGTCATACTACTGGCGTAGCATTATTTTAGTACCGACGCAGCACTGACTGCCAGTGCTGGCAAGTAACCAAATTATGAGTAATGCCAAACATTGGCACAATACTGTCACAATACTGGACAAGTATTGGACCCTTTAGAGTTGGCAATCAATTGATGTATTAGTAACACCAAGTGTCGCCACAGTACTAGCACGGCACTGGTACAGTATTGTCCCTTTATTGTTGTCAATTAATCAGTATATTATATAATATATTATAAATATATAAAAAAATTCGAAACAGAATCTATCAGAGCTCCCGAGTCGAAATATAGGCCTAAATTTGCAATTTATATTAAAATAATGTATCATTACTAAAAAATAATAGATTATTTTTGATTATTTTCAAGGGCAATATACTTTTACCAGTTAATCTATTTTTGATATTATGCAAGCAAAGGAATTACTGGAAATTAATTTTACAACATAAATGTTTAAAAAAAATTTTAAAAGGGGTGAGAAGTCATTGTGCTCGGACTAAAAAATTTTATATGCCCTTTTATAATCCAGCGGTTCAATTTAATATTTGTGTATGCTCGGATTGAATATACCGTGGAAGAAATGTGTTACCCTCATCTCGAGAGCTTAGGGTAATGGTTAGGTTGCTGGACTCGCGTCCCGTAGGTCATGCGTTCGATTCCCCCCGCGTTGCGTGCGAAATTTTATTTGTTATATATGCGATAAAATTTACAAATAACGATTAGTTATAAGAATATCCATAATATAATTGCGAATAAACCATGTTCTTAATTAATATTTTTTTTTAAGACATTTTTTTCAATTTTTATTTAACTCAGCTCCTACTGTAATATTCTTATAGCCCCAACAATTTTATTGCGTGTATAATAAGGATCCATAATAGGCTTTGAGTGCATATTTTTAAATAATAATAACCAGTGCTTAAAGTGCATTTTTGCTAGCACTCAAAGTCTTGCGGCAGCACTGGCGCAGACTGATAACGAGTGCTGGCACTTTGCTGGTGGCCAGTGCTGCGGTGGTCTTACCTTTTGGAGTTCTACCACCACTACGCCAAGCTTAAGCCGGGCTTCTGCCAGCGCTCTGCCAGCACTCGAAAACTTGCAGCAGCACTGGCGCAGCACTTTGCCGTTTGTAATTTTCCACCTGGGTTACCGCATAATAATCTCCGTTTGTGAAGTCTTGCAGACATTGTGATTGTACCCTTGATCAAGAGGTTAAACGTGACTCGACACTATTCTTGCGAGTGCATTAATAGATTCACATAATTCATTCGAGAACATGCCTCTCCTCTGTGAGGAACACTTTTGTTTCCTCGTCCGTTACAAGTCCCTTCGAATGGGTACATTCCTCTTTGATAAAGTGCCAGCAATTTTTATTTTGTTTTACTGTTATCGGTATAACGATTACATTTGGTATAACATTTGGTTTCAAATCATTTTTATTGAACAAAATATTCTTGGTGACAAATTTTTCAGGTTTAATTCTGAAATTTCAACAAGCTTAAACTTAATAATTGAAGCTTTACATCCTGTAAGCTTTCAATAGCATTATTATTAAATTTTGAATATTTTGTGTTTTAATTATACACAGAAAAACAAGGACTGAAAGTGTTTACAGTTTAAGTCAGTTTTTAGGCTGAGTTTAAGTTTAAGTCAGTTTTTAGTCTTGTTTTAAGACTATCTTAGTCTTAAAACAAGACTAAAAACAAGACCTAAACTTAAATTCAGCCTAAAAACTGACTTAAACTGTTAACACTTTCAGTACCTGTTTTTTCTGTGAATATTTCAATCGCAGACTGTCATCTCTCATCGAATGATTGTTAAATTAATTTATTAATACAATAATTACATCTATGAAAAGTAGTAACTTTGCATTTGCTGCAACTACGATGCATCCGAGTTGATACTTTATCATAGGTGAACGTACCCACTGATGTTGATTCATGTTACTCTTTTGTTATCTCGTGCGAAAACCACGATAACTCTTATGAAACGCGAAATATGAATTGCTATCAGATGCCTTTCATTGTTTGTAAAAAAGTGAAGATTTCAATTCAAATTGTATACTTATTCAATTCATGAGAGTGCCATAGAATTCAGCACAATTATTCATTCACTAGGATTTTCTCAATATAGATTTTGAACTAAAATGTTAAATTCAGCTTTTATTCCAATTACCCGTTTCTGCATCGAGTTTATTCTTATACATATAAGATTTTCATGTATCAGAAGATTAGAACATTCGAATGAACTTTTCAGTTATAGATTTTCAATTCTCACATTATAAATTTATATCTTTGCGATAAATGTATGCATAGTCGTTTTTTTTCTGGCGCTAAAGATTGCTAGAATTTCACACCGTTATAATATTTCGTTGCAGAGAAGGTATTGTATAACATAAGAACTGAACGATCGGCAGATAAATTAACCAAACAACTCCCACAATTTGTTCAGATTAAGGTCGAATCTCTCGAGCTTGTCGTGATTCTATCTTTAGCGTATCTTCCCTTTTTTTTTTTTGCTTTTGGTCCCTTCTCAACTAAACTTTCTTCGCTGATTTTTCTCTTCATCTTTCTTCGTAAAATTTTGATTCCATGAACTCGTTTAAGTTGTTTACAAAATGAAAAAAATTAATGCAGTACCAAGAATGTAAATTTGGAACATTTCAGATTAAAGGAAATGTAGAAAAAGATAGCTACACTGAAAGAAATTTTGTACAGCAGCGACACTTATAGGTACGTCTGATGCGCAAAACTGTAGTGCTGCAGTGCGCCCTCTGTTTATTACGATTGTTCTCCCAGTTAGGGAACGCTGCTGTCCCTATTTGGTGTAACTGTTGTCTTAGATTTTTGAAGCAGCAACGGACCTCACGCGTCACGCGTGCCCAAATACTAGAGAGCAACGTTGTACTAAGTTTAAGAGACCGACGCGTTGCCAAAATTGGCGTCGCTGTCGCTTTCACACCTCGGTCGCGTTGCCGTACTACCATAAGTGTCGCTGCTGTACAAAATTTCTTTCCGTGTACGATTTAATTCAAAATTTATTAGGAATATATTTAAAAAAGATTAAATTATAAACTTAATTTTTTTCATGTGCACTTTTCACACTCATTTAAATTTAAATGAAACCGGAAAGCTTGGTGGATTTACTTTTTGTGGGAGAAAATAAAATAAAATCATGAATGCTCTGCAAATTAAATAAACTTTGCCAGTTCACGACACGTGCATTTTAAATCTGCATGAAAATGCTTAATTCTCATTAAGGTAAAGACAAAATCAAGGAATGCGCCAGAGTAAGCGCAAAGGAAAGACGATACCTTATCAGTCGCAAATCAGTGGATCTCAACTTTACGTAGATATAAATTTAAACTATCTACGGTTTTATAATTATATCAATTTATATGTAAATACAAAGAAATTAATATAGTTTTCTTTCTATGTTTCAGGTAAGAGTCATTTACTGGATTTCCGTTTCTCGTACTGAAGATCTCAGTGAGTTAATTCAAAACCTATTGCAATTTTAAAAATACAAATATCATATTAGTTAAAATAATTAGGCTACATGCATATAAGTAACGGATTAGTTCTTCGTTTAAATATGAAGCAGATATATTTCTTTGAACGAAAGCGTTCCAATTAAATCGTTAATTATTCCTATATAATACCATATAAAAATACTTTTAAAAAGTACAATCCTTCTGCGAAAAATTCATTGCTTTATAATATGCGATAATTTCTTTTGTGAGTTAAGTGAGAATGTCGACCTGGAATTGTACAGAAATTTTCGTCTCGCGTAAAAATTCTGTAGAACGATTTAAGAAGTTGGGTCAAGATAGAGAAAGAAAGAAAAAGAGGGAGAATCTCGGATGTGAATGAATACGAGGATTAAAGGCGTTACATTTTTATGAAACTTTACCGCTGATATTTAAAAAAAGATTACGGTTAAATTATTTTCTGTCTTCCATTGTATTCTTAAAGTAATAAGCGATGATCAACTCGAATATTAAACTCATTAAATTCTCTTTTCAGATTGTAAGTAACAATAAAAATGGTAGGGGAAGTATATCCTTATTTCTTTTTATATATTTTTTTGTTATTAAATGTTCAATTTAAAGTTGATTAAAAACTCGTTAACGAGTATAATTTTTTTTAAAAGTGATTAAGGGATTTAAAAATTGCTAAAACGAACACTTTACCGAATCATGCCTAATGATGTGTTTTATAAGCGTTTTCTGTTTTATTACAAGCGATTATTACTACTAGAATGTGGATAATCAGATATAAGGGAAATGTGTGAATGTCTCGTTAGAGTAGTAGTAGACTAAGGTATGTTACCTGACTACTTATCTAAAGCGGAGAAATGCGTCAGGTTCTTAAGATAAAAGTTATGTTTGTAAAGATTTATGGAAGAATCAATTTGCAATACCAAATTAGATTTTCAAACGTTAAATAAAACCTCTCTAAATTTGAATAAGGGTGTAATTTAAATAAGTTTTCAATTAATAAGGGATAAAAATTAGTTCCATATTAAGAAATATCCTACATATGAAATAAAAATAAAATTAGCTAACAGTCATTATTATTATAATTTGTAGGGGAGACTAGGTCTCCCCTATAGCAAGCGTGCGTTTATTTATTTTTTCTGATTGTATTGTGTTACGCTCGGTAGCACTATTTTGTTTACGTTTGCATTATTATTATCTTACTTTACACTTAAAATTCGTAGAAAGGGATTCTTATCTTAACAAACTTTCATCTATCTGACCTTGAAGCATAATTTTTTTTTTTTTTTTACTTTTGAGGACGAAACTTAGAAGGAAATCATTTCATACTTCAAGAAGGAGAAACAGGGTAAAGGTCGAATATATTCCTGCAAAGTTTAATGGGTTTGCGGATAAATTTAAGTTTTATGAGCTATCACGAAATCTTGTAGTTATTTAGAGACATGAGCTAGTCGTTTGCACTCATATTGAATGATCCAGATAATTGCAAGGGAAATAAGAACAATTTTGAAAGTTTAAAATCCAAAGATTTAGTCACTGTTGAATAGAGAATATCACAAAATCGAGTTATTTTCTAATCGTAGATTATCAATCGTACATATAGTTTAATAATTTAAGTTAAATAATTGAATTTTTATATCACTTTGTCCGAAAGACAGAAAACATGTTTCGCAATAATCAGACTTGACCTCTTTTCTGAAGTTAAATAAGATTACCTCAAGGTTTCGGTTATCAAATGGACCGAACAGAGTTTCTGTTTTTGAAATTCGAGGTGAGATTTGCGAATCGTAAAAGTTCATCGTAAACAAATGATCTTGATGTGCGTTTAATTCTTAGACAGAAGCTATAAAACACGGGTATAAAGATGCATAAAAAATAAATAATTGTGCAGAAATTCGTTTAATATCTAGAGATACTTTTTCTACTTATACATATGTTTCTTTAAATGGATAAATTGTATCTCATATCTCAAATTGTATGCACTTAATCATCAGTATACTCTTCCTGACCCCTTTTCCAATATAAAGTATATCTTATCGAAAAAAGATAACTTTTTATTATTCGTAATGACGAGGCGCGACCGATTTCGTCGTGTAGTTGCTATCATTTGCGATGTCACTTCGTTTGCTGTAGAGAAAGTGACACGAGAAAACGTATTTCATAAGAGACCAATGAAAATCCGACCATGTAGGGTATCCTCTTAAAAATCTTTAGTCGGCTCTTCGAGGACATGGCTTCATTTACATCTTCGTTATTGATGAATCGCAATGAGACTTACACAAACATAATATGAGTCGATTTAAAGTCGCAAGGTTATTATAATCTGAATTATATCATTTTTATTTCAAACTTTAATCCTTATTAAGAATTAAGAAGAAAAATAGAAACTAGAGAGCTTTTCATGGGGGAAGACATTTTTGGGTCAAAAAATAAATTGGAAACTGAATTCCTAAATTCTTTTCTATTTCGTCTAATAAACGAAAATAGTTTCTCTTCTCTGCAGTCTCTCTGGCACGCGACAGTAGAATTTCCTAGGAAGACTCGCTGACAATTTGAAATTCCTGAATAGAATGGGTTAGCACTCTCAATTTGTCATTCAGCATCAGTGTCAACTAACAGTCAATGACACTTCGTATAATGCATCAACGACGTATGTGTGTATGTCTCGAGGTCTCGCGTCAAAATTAATGTTTCGCATGATGCAGATCCAAAGCAGCAAATCGAGATCGCGATACTGTATATCAGATCGAAAATTTCGCCGAATCCTATATGCATGTATGTTCACGTACTAATGGGGCCAGTGACGCTTGCATCAGTTAAGAAGTGGAAAGTAAAAAGACCTTTAATTAACGAGGCGTATCTAAAGTGATAAAGTTTATCTGAATACATATGCAACGCGGATGTGATTATTAATTTTGACTTTAGAGTATTTGACCTGCTTGTGTATATTTAATAATCCGTTATTATCAGAATATTATTATTCTGATCAAAAATTATTAGAAATTTTATATCGTTCACTAAAACTTAATTTAAACTAAATGAATGAATTTTTTCTTCAATGAAAGATAAATTTGAATGGCATGATTTCTCATTTATATTTTTGGAAACGATAATTAGTCTTTTTATCTTCAACGAACGGCGAGATAATAAATTTTCGAGATAAAGAGGGTCGCGTGTTGTTTTTTCGTGATTGAAACAAACATTTTGAACGTCAAAAATAGAAGAGATTTGGAATATACGTTCTTGTCTAGGGATATGTGGTACTTTCAGTAGACTAGCGACTAGTCACTAGAAGAAGACACCCAAGCCTAGGCTTTACATACCGGAGAAAGGCCGTGAACTGCTAATTTAGGATCTCAGGCGTCAAACACGTATATACTACAAAGCAGATACACGCGGTAATGGTTTAACACTTTACCAACTTCTGTAACTCAAGTGACTCTCTTCACTTCTTTTATGATTGATTATTTCGCCTCCGCTTTTAAAACGATGTACCAAACAGAAGCCAAGAGTGAATTAATAAAAGTGGCTAATTCATTTTTAAAATTCAGACATTTTGAATCCAACAATCAGATTCGCTGATTTTCACTATTTAAATTTTGAAAATTCGGGTGCATTAAAATTGAACTTTATTTGAAAGTGAAACGACAAAGGAATAGAGCATAGAATTATAGAATTCAACTGCACTAAACATAGTTACTGATAACAGTTCGATAAAATAATCAGCGACAATATAATTGCTAATCGGAGCATGCAGCCTCCAGCTGGGAAGCGTCATCATTCTCCGTGTTCCACATCTAATCTGCGGAATTAATCAGTCAATCACACGGGTGAAGTTATTAACTCAATATTCTATATAGTTCTTCGCGAATATGATATAGGCTTTAGAATGAATGTCAAAGATAATATAGGAACTTTGAATTTTTAAAGTTGAAGGGTCTTATAATAAATATGTACTAAAAAAATTCCTTTAACTTAAGCATATATTTGATAAGGAAAATTTAAAATGGAGGAAGCAAACATCAGGCATGGTATTTAAGGTATCTGATGCAGCTGCATGACCTGTTATTGAAAGGTAATATTCGAGACATACAAATAATTCTTTAAAGCCGATTAATACCCACGATATCGATGCTTGAGGCCCTTGGTAGAAAATCGCCGCCTACATAAATGGCAATCATAAAGTATATGTCTGTGATATCTAATATCTAATATATGTGGATTTGCAGTAGTCTCTCAGAACTCATTGTGCTGTCTCAATCTATTACGGCATCCTTATTCAGTTTGCCATTAGATCATACAGTAATCGTTTCAGGGACAATCAACAATGAATCAAATTGTTTAACACGTAAAAATATCGATTGATCTCTGTCAATCGGTCAATCATATTCTACCATTTACATTTTAAATTTATCTTACATAAAGCAGAAGTTTTGTTTTTCAAATTTTCAAACTCTTGCTACAAACAATCAAAGATTGGACATAAAAATGATTTATTCGACTATTTATAGTTCGGTTCAGTTTGTTGTTACTGTCAAAATGAAATATGTACATGATTTTCATAATATACGATTTGTGAGCAAAAACCTGAATGAATACGAGACTTAATTAATAAGTGCTATTTTTCAAGAAAATTATCTTATAATAATCTCCACACATTTCTCAATAGAATAAATTTCAATGAAAGAGGATTTTATTCATATGCAAAGATCCCGATAATAAAAATAGATAAAACACATGAACCCTATAGACATTTTACGTATAAAATGTCGTCAAATTCTTTTATCGAAAGTTTGTATCCTTTTTGTATTTAAATGTCACTGAAAGGGATAGTTTTTGTGTAAAAAATTCTTTCAAGATTCAAAGTTCTATTTTGGTCTTTATTTTACGGTCTATTGTGTTAAGTTTATTTATTTTCACTTTATGATCTTACATCACTCACATGAATGATGATATCATCATTTTAATGGCATTACAACAAGAGAAAATGGAATACTGAAAGCATTCATCAGGGTGCAAGTATGTTCTCTAGTTAAAGTACACAATTGATTGAATATGAATCAAATGTCATATCTTGTATCAATCTATCAGCATTCCTTCTGTCAGCGTGGAAAAGTCGGTTTTTCAATGGAACTATTTTCGTTAAAAAAAAAATTAAGATGGATGAATAAATTATTAGTCTTTTGATTATTCATAATAAATATATATATATATATATATTTTTTTTTTTGACTATGCAGAAATTGAATGATCACATACCGATATGCGTGTGGGAAAATAAAAGATAAAAGAAATAAGAGGTCAAGAAACGTGAAAGGGGCTGCGATGAGCATGTGATATATAGATTTTGAGAGCAGGCGAACTTGATGAAAGGAAAAAAGTGGAAAAAACGTATGCTTTCTGGTACTAATAGCTCCTTGACATTCGAATACAGTAGCAGCATTGTCAGAGGCTGTGAAATTAGACAAGAGCTAAGTTGAGTGATTAGCACAAGATGAACGCATAGGTCAACAAACGTATTGTATATTGTATGTAACTTGCAATGAACATTTATATTGTCGAGAATTTGCATTTTTTGAATAACATTTTTATAAAATTAAACATATTTAACATCGACTTTTAATTACAAATTGTCGCGCTAGTAAATTATACACTTTCCTCTTTGATATACTTAAAATTAATAATCGTAAACATATTTATATCAATGGAAAAATTAATACTGGCCCAATCTTAACTTGTTGCATCTTTCCCGAGTAATTTGCTCCTCAAGATCGATTCTTCATCATTATTCTTGCCTCTGGGTAGATATTTTACTCTTTCTTTATTTATCCTGAGAAACAAGGATTATTTAACTATTCATATTTTCTTTCATTGTTGGAGACCTACAAATTATGCATTCTGTCGTAAACTATGCATTTTATTAACCTTTAAAACGACTGCTTTCGTTATTGGTTTGAATTTAAATCCACTTCGCTCCATGCTTGACATTTTTAGTCCCTCTACTGTAAATAAAAAAAATGACCAGACAGAAGAATATTTCTTTAAATATTTTCGTAGAAGTAATGAAATAAAAAGTGTTTGACTCTTTCAAAATTTTCATTGAAACTTCGTGCTATTTGGTGGAAGTATTTGCAGTCTGATTCACTGAAAGAATCTTTAGTAATCGCTTGTGTGTATAGGTTGGACGGCAAAGGTAACGATCTCGCTTTCGATGAACGCGTGACATAAGTACCAAAGCTACCGCATCTAGAAACCTGATTTCTGAATATAAAAAAGGAAGATATAAGGTAAAAAAGTTTCAGCCACGTGCTTTATAATTATCGTGCAAAAGATCCGACTCTATCTCTTCTTTCACGCGATCCTGTATGTAACTAACGGGTTCGTTTTAGCGCTTCCGCGACTGACAATTGACATTAATTGTAAACGATGCAGGGTTATAAGTATTGCTCACTGACTCCTGTCTAGACACATTTTTTTCAAATTTTTTTTCATATTTACATCTCGATCAAAATATCCCCTCGTATTAGGTCCATGATAAATTAGCATTAATTGAAATATCCGTTATTATTCTTGTGGCTCATTATTTCGCACACTTTTTCACTCTCATAAAAATGTCTGGTTTAAGTTAATCAAAATTATGATTAAATATATAGCCTTACTAATTTTGTCTAATTGATTTAACCAGCATTCAGAAAAAAATAGTAAGGACATATTTAACTAAAATTTTGGCGAAATTTTTGTTGAATGCAAGGAAAATTTAACGCAATTTCCAATTAAATAATCTCAAGCCTTTTACACAGGGAGAAAAATAATATTTTAATTTATAAGTTTGAACTTGCTGTGGAGATTGTTAATAGAATTCTAACTTGGAAATATCGTATCCAATTCCCAATTACGGCACAATTAAGATCTAAGTATTAGGGAAGGTGAAACCAATACCCATCTTCATTAATCCTTGATTATAGCGTAGAAAGTATACGCGTGAATGAGAGTTTTCATTATCTTTTCATAAATACGTTTCTATTAGTAATCACTTTTAAATGTTCTAATTAGGAACATATTTATAGTTAGTTTTTTTGAAAACATAAAAAAAGCAAATAAAACATTAGATGGCAGGCAATTGAAGTTCCTTTTGCTCTTATTTTAGGACTAATTAAGCTGGTGTCAGCGAACTTTCAACATGGTTGACAGAATCCATATATGAAATGATATTTTAACTAATAATTGTTAACAAAATGCATAAGATGGAATTTTACGACTTTTTATAATACCAGTTATCAAAGTTAGTTTCTTATCACAAGAGAGAACTTGAACTTCAAAAATATGGTTCACTTGCGTGAATCATTGTATCATCATTGTATCTTTCCTTAGAGAAAAAAATTCATATTATTTATCTTTTGTTTTTAACTACTTTACGTCTGTATGACCAACAAGTCATCAACCCGGGAACAAGCAAATTTGCATAGGATCACCCTAGATTTGTCACGAGCAGAAAAAAAGTAGTAGAACGACATCCAGTCGAAATTCTTGTCGACAGTCGCAATCTCCAAATCAAACTTTTCAATCAAGATTTTCTTTCTGAACACGTTTACAATTCTTTCATCTAAATATTGATCCTGGGATTTACAGGTTTACTTCAAACCTACTCCTTCCTAAAATACATAATGTTTTTTTCTTCATTTCTAAAAAGAAAATTCTCTTGACTTTGAGGAGAAATGACACGTGGGTCATCGGTTTAGGTTTTGACTGGTTTATTCACGGATGGTGAGTCAGAATTAACAGCTCGAACTTATGCTCTTGCTGTTGGTATATTGAGTCATAAAAACGATTTACGAGCGACAAGCTCACATGTGTCTCGAATCTTGCGATTCCATGATGTTCACGCAATTTCGGATGTCTTATGTCGCTGGTTTGTCAATATATCAACACGTCGGAATACCTATTTGCTAGACTCGGTTATGCGAATTCTATTGTTAAGGACCTAGGCCAATTGTTTATCGAATGATGTACAATTTCCTGGAATTTATATTACAACTTGATACATTCGCTCTAGGCAATTTAAATAATTTTGGAAAAGGAGCTGTCTCTGATATTTCTGATGACTCGGATATTTACTTGTCACTTTAGCCTGAACATATTTATTTAAGATCAATTACTGGAATCTCTTTGGCTGTAACCAAGTGTAAAGTAGTTTTAATCTTCAAACGAAAAAAGGGAAAGGACAAGGTTGAGAAACAAGAAAAGATGTAGGGTCGATTAAGGGTTGGTGACAAAGGGTTCAGGGGATGAGGATTTGTCGCTGGAAGTTAGACAATAGACTATTAGGACAGTTTCATGGTAAGCTGTTCTCTTATACATGCACCAAGGTAGCAGTAAAACAGAGTGGAAACAAGGGAACGAGAGGGAAAGGCAAAGATGGAATCATAAAATGAGAGAGAGGCTGAAGGGGGTTGAGAAGTGGAATGAGAACTCTTGAACACCCTCACAGACCACAGTTTCCCTTTTTCTCCTTATTTGTCTCGTCGTTCAGACGCGGAAGGATGTCACTTTCCGTCGTTTTTCTGACGAGACATCCCTTATTTTCCCCGGTCATTATTACAAACTTGTAATTTTCACAATCTCTGCTTTATTTTGCATTTCCAGCTGAGTGTCTTTAGGAAAATTGGAAAAAAGTCCAAATTGAAATAAGATCTAGAATGAAATGATTTATATTACAAAATAAATTGATGTTCTTCTTATAGCCACTGAATTTTAGTCTAATTTTTGAAGTCTACTTTTATATCATCTGCTTGTGATTTGATATTAATAGAATTATATTGTCATGTAAGTAGGCTGACTGTATTTTCATTTTACGAGGATTCCCGGAGATATGAGGGCGTCATTTCCCCTCTCCCTTTTCACTTTTAGATTCTCCATATGTTTCATGCTTCATGTTTGATGTTTGATGTTTCACCTTTTATCTCGAGGTCGAAATTAACAAGTCAATAATGACAATCACGTTTTGTATTCCTTGATACACACGACCTGTATTTTTTTCCTTGCACCATTCGTCGCTCAGTTTTATTTATGAGGTGTGACATCATCGAACGTACAACAAGTGGACTTCAAGTCCTGCTTCAAGCACTTGGGTCAATTTTAGTGGACCAAAAAATGTAATTTACTACTTTCTGGGTTGTGGACTGTAAATTAATTATCAGCTAAATGAATATGATTCACTCGAAAATTTCAGTATTTTTAAATTGTCTTCAAAATACAGTGTTTTTAAAGAGTGCTTTCATAATGGATAAATTCAGTTCCATCTTCTTTAAACACTTCCGAGAACACTTGTAAACAGTCGGTAGAATTTCAAAGTGATCTATTTTTTGTTTTGTTTCTCTGGGAAGATTTCTCTTAAGTTGAATGTTTGTCTAATGAATGAGTTTATATCCAATTCCCAGCTTCCGACGTATGGAACGGGATATCTTTGTAATTTGCAATATCAAGCTTCAGGGGCGGCGACTATGGGGGGGCAAGGTGCTTTTTGCCCCCCCAAAAAAAATTTTAGGGGGGCCGTGCCCTCCCAATATTTCAGAGAGCAAAATTGATATTTGGAAATTCATTATATTGTCCGATCAGTTGTTACTCTAATATACACTCGCACATTTTTTTCATAATAATTATCAATAATAATTATTACTCGACAACCCCCCCCCACTCACGGTGAAATTTCAGTTGGAAAACTTGCAAAATTTGTGCCCCCCCAATATTTTTTAGAAGTCTCCGCCTCTGTCAAGCTTATCTATAAGTCACTTCAACTTATCCGACTTTGCAGAGCCTCAGGTAAAGATATGCACAATTTATAAATCATTTTGTACAACATTTAATGTGGTACATTAAATTGGCCACAAGATTCAATTTTTCAATTTCCCTGACATTTCCCTGACTTTTCCCTGTCTTTCAGACAAATTTCCCTGACAGAAAAGTATTAAAAATGCGTATAAATTTTCAATAATAACACTATTGAAATTTTTTAGAAATTTCGTATAATATCACTTTAAATCTTTTGAAATTTAAAATCACTTCACAACATTTAAAATTTGTAAAAATCTCTCGAATTTACAACAACTTTTGAAAAGATCTCTTAAAATTCATTAAATTTCTTGAAATTCCTGTAAACATTTTAAAATTCCACGAAATCCCTTCAAATTTGTTAATATTTTATAAGATCCCTTCAATTTTCACTAATCTTTTTAAAATTCCTCAAAATCCTTTGAAATACTTTAAATTCCAAGAAAAACTTCAAAATCTTTTAAAATTTCCGTAATCCTTCAAAATTCCATAAAACATTTTCAGAATCTCGTGAAATATTTTTTAATTCCAGGAGGAATTTTAAAATCTCTTATAATGCATCAAAATTTCTTTAAATTATTGGAAACCTATTGAAATCCCTAAAAATTCGCTCAAATCTTTAAATATCTTAAAATTCCACTACAATATTTAAAATTCCATGAAATCGTTTACAAATTACAAATCATAAAAATCTCGTGAAATTCTTTAAAATTTCTCAAGGAACTTTAAAATTCATTAAAATTCTTTGAATTCTCTAAACTTCCTTAAAAATATCTTAAGATTTTATGAAGTCCTTTTAAAATTCAACTAAATGTTTTAAATATTATACAAACCTCTTGTAATCACTTAAAATTCCTAAAAACCTCTTAAAATCCTTTTAAATTATTGAAAATGTCTTGAAATCATTAGAAACCTAGAGAATCTCAGAGAATACCTGGAAATTATTTATAATCCTTCGAAATCTTTGGATAGTTTCTAAAATTTGTTAAATAAATTATAAAAGTCATATATGTAATACGACAAAAATAACATAGTTAACATAAATGTGAATTTTTATTTTCCCTGACATTTCCCTGACTTCCCTGACATGTGGCCACCCTGTATTAGATAAAATTAGGATCTATATTATGCCTAAGAAATTTACACCTTATGAGGAATGTATATTTGCTGTTAAATTGTAATTAGAGAAAAATGAGTCTAATTTATTATATTAAGCAATTATGGTGTTTAGTTTTAAATGAGAATATGATTCCTTATATCAATCCATGGATTATACTAGTCGACGCGTGCCCCATTGATAAATACAGTTTGTTATTGGAAGGTCTGAGACTCGCTCTTGCACTTTTAGTAAAAATGTAGGGAAGAAGTATTACGAGCTCCGAGAACTCGCGAAGAGAACTCGGCCACTGTAACTCGAGCTCTATAGGCTTTGTTTAAAACGAATGCTCTGTATTCTCCGCTTTTATAAACATTCGAAAATGGAGGCTGAACCAAGAAGACACAGAGAACAAAACAGAATGAGAAAGGGATAGAGAAAAAAAGGGATGATGAACAGATTGAGGGTGAGAATGAGACTATATATACTATATATATGGTTGAAAGGTTATAGACTATATAAATGTTTTTTTTTTTTTTTTTTTTTTCTTTTTTCAAGTGTCGAACATCATTTTGCACTTTCTAATTCAACTTTTGAGCTCGCTTTGTCTTTATAAAAATAAGGAATATATTAAGATAGATTGCCCTTTTTTGAATAATAATTTCTTTATAATAAAGGGACGGAAAAGGGCTAATTTCATATCTATATTAAAAGTAATAATATCGAATTAAAATTAAATCCCTTTTTCTACTCGTCTATTAAGGTTTATTACAAGGACTGCGGGTCTTTGTGTTTATAATATATTCGGATTATCCCCGATTGAAATATGTCCTGAAGTCATTGATTTTCTTTTTATTATAAGAGAATGCAATTATTATTATTACGCATAATAATCTTCGTATTCATTAATTTACTTTATCCACATTCGAGTTAAAGGACTTAAATCAATCAAAAGCTCTATAATTATCATACGGAATGCGTAATCAAAATTGAATTGCATTCATATTATTCCTATTTGCATTTATATTACGTGTTATGTAGCCTACGTTTTCCTTCGAAATGTAAATATTATTTTTAAACGTTAGTTGATTTATCTTGACTGTTTTTTTTTAATTTCTTTAAACAACATAAAGAGGAATTTTTTGGACACTGGAGGAACTCGCTATACATTTAACTTTCTAAGAAATAACATATTTATAATCTCGTAATTTGAGGCTTACCCTCAATTTTTATATTTTCTTGGTAGTTTTTTATACGGGAGTAATTTGGACAAGGTTTAGTCGGTACTTGGGGGAACGTTTAAGAAGCATGTAAGGTCTTTGGAGGGTTTGTCGTGTCGGCGTGAGCGCCCCTGAAGATCATATAAGTGCTGGTAAGTGAGTTTCGTAATTTGTTGAGTCCGCCACTCATCGCCTCGGGTTTCACTGCTCGTGCCGACAGAAAAAAGTGTAGAATGGGAAAATCACGCGAAAGAGGGAGACAAAGTATGTAATAGCGAGATAAATAAAGGGAAGTCTTTAAGGGGATAAAATGGGAACAAAACGTACAGATTATAAACTTAGTATTCATTTTTTAGCTGGTAGGCTTCATTTTATATAATGATTGTATTTCCTTTTTGTACTTTATATGTGCATTTCATTTTCTAGATTTTTCTTGAATGTAATTTTTTATTAGGATTATGAACTTAATATTTCACTTTATGTGTGTTTATTTTATTTCATACATTTATTTTTAAACATTTTTTTTTTCAACTTATTGTATTTATAGATTATGGACCTCAATTCTAGGAAGGGAACAGTGGCAATAATTTAAAATAGAGCAACTTCCCATATGGGTTATAAAAACTAATCTTAGGATCAGGTTTGAACCTGTTATGGTAATTTCTTCTAAACGGCTGGCTGGGGTTTTTAATGATTCGAAAACAGAGCTACCAATTCAATCTTTACTACAGGGAAGCCAGTCAAGACATTTTTTGTGGTCAGAAAATCCATAAAGCTCATTCTTTAACTCATTCTGTAAATCTATCTTGAGAGTTATTGTTCTCTAAGCTTTTATACGTATTTGCGGTTAGTTTCAAGATACGAATTGTTCAAATTTCTATCTTGGTATTAAAATTATTATTATTATTATTATTATTATTATTATTGTATACTCTATTCAAAAACCGATAATTTCCTGTCTTCTTGAGGTTTTAAAACCGACATAAAAAGGTCTTTTATTTCCTCGAAGTTTTTATACTTCATTTTTTTTATTAAGTCGGATAGAAAAGTCTTCTTTAGCTTCCGCAATTTAGTGCTAGATTAGAGTACATAGTTGGGAAGATTGGCGAAAAAGGCAAGGTATTATTTGCCCACTTGTAGCGGCCAAAGGATATGAAAGTTCATATAAGATCATCCCCACTGAATCTCAGTCGGAATCTCGATTCTTATTCTGGGAATCAGCACGTGTTAACTTTTCCAGCATCACGAACGAAATTACAAGGAAAAATTTGAGTGAAAAAATTACTTGTAATAATTGTCAAATGTAAAATTTCGAATATTTTTCTTTCTTTGAATTATATTTACTGGTGATCATTTGCAGTCAGATACAATCGTGCATTATCTATCCCTCTTCATTATTTCTTCTGAAAAGAAAATCCTTTTTGACGAAGGGGAAAAATCGAAAATGAAGTAAGTTTCGCTGGTAATTTGTTTGACAGGATTCGTTACGTTTTTCCCATCCTTTTTCTCCTTTACTATCTATCTCAGTTCTTTTTTAAACTTTTCTTTTTTCTCATTCTCTCTCCTTCTCTCTCTCTCTTTCTCATACTTTCTTTTAGTTGTTCCTTCTTGGCGAAACGCTGTTAAAATGCAAAGGCGCGGTTAAACGAGGTCTTCTTTGGGAGATTTGGCGATGCCTCGTTAGTATTCTGTTGGCGCTGTCTGCTCTTTTCTATGGTCTTGTAACATGTTCTTCACATTAATATACCCCTGGCTTAAGACAAAAGACGATCACCTGGTGTGGACTCTCCTCTTCTTTCCTTCGACATCCTCACCTCTTTTCTCACGTTTCCCAGCACGTTTCCCGTACCACGAGGCCAACGTATATTTTCGTTAACTTGACGCCCTCGAGAAGTCCCTTAAATTGGGGATTTCTCCACTTAGAACCTTTCATATTATATACTACACTCCGTAGAGAAATTTCCCTATATCTTTCCCTTTTTGTAGATAGGGGAATTTCTACTCTCGAACACCTGTGAACCAAACAAAATCATCTGATTAATTGACCATCAATTCTTTGATAGTTGGAACATTATTTCTGGATAAAATATAATTGGTAAAAAAATATTTCGTTCATTTGAACGTTCAAAACTTCTGGTACACTTTATTGTTGCAAATTTCAAGTGAAATTATTAGAGTATTTCACTTGCAGACTGATAAGGGGCTATTCAAGTATTACATAAGGTGTTTTTCGTTTGTTTAAATAAAGGTGACAATAAAACAGCCATGGAGTTGAAAAGGACGAAAAAAAACCTTTACGTAATACTTGTATAGCCTAAGGATCGGAAAATATTTATAGAAAACAATTGACTAATGTCTTCAGTTCCTATTTATATTTATATTTATTTTGCTTTAGCAATTTGTGTGTAATTCTTTAGATTTTATAAGAAATTTATTTAGAGCAATCAATTTATTAGCGACTTCAGAGAATTAAATTTATTTGAATGGAAATATATTTATTTCTAGAGGGCAAGTCTTATAAATCAAAGTTTATTTGAAAGAAGTGACAATTTATTGCAATTTACATGCTATTATTAAGGCTGTGAGCATTAATTTGTGTTTTTTTTAAATGTCTTAATCTAAATCTGATCACATTCATCTCATGTTTTTCCATTATTCATGTTTCAGTTTATTAGTCCAAACTATTTTATTGCGTACAATTAACAATTTATGTGAATTTTTCAATTTACATAAATTTTATACGACATTTTTTAGAAATTGCATATTTTATCAACGTTACACGTGAACTTTATGGTATTAAAAAATGTACAAAAGACTGAAAATTAAAAAATTCATATTAGCAATTAATTTGTATGCAACTAATTAGGAAAGAGAAAAAAGCATTTCATATGAAATCTCGAAAGTTGAAGCAGTGGGATTCGTTTAGTAAAAGCTGAAAGTTTATCGTATCTTCAATGAATCAGTTTATTTGAATCGTCAGATATCTATCACTCTATAGCTTGGAGAGTTGGAAATGGAATCAAAGCCACCCAGTCCTTTGAAAATGTTTCGTCTCGCGGGAGTTTGCATTTGTTTTGAAATTAGATTAGGACGAATCGGTCTTTGTATACCGTTTAATTCTCGACTTCCGTGTTGAAGTTTAAATATACACGAGTTTTACGAGACGAGTGAAACGAGGAAAAATACATTCTACATTTTTCACCTCTTGTGCTAATCCATGAAACTTGTCATTATACTCAAGTTAGCGGGTCTCATAGAATTCAAAATGAATGAAAAAACCTTGGGATTAATTTTGTCGTTCCAAAATATTTGAGACCCTATTTTCAAATAAAACAAGTATAAATGTAAGTGTTAATATAAAATAATTTTTTTTTCATGATTACACAGTTTGTAAAAAAATATTACGCGAGTTGAATAAGCAAAGTAAGAAAATCGCAAGGAGGAATGACTTCCTTATCTCACGTGTGGCTCAATGCAAACAACGTTGGCCCATATTCGAATAAAGCAGCTTCACTGCTAAGCCAATGCGTTATCTTAAGTAAAAAGAAGTTTTTGTCTTTACATCACTGGGGTCTTTAAGAAATTATGGCAATTTGTAATTCCAAAAAATTCTCAACTCTCAGTTCTCTTTTGTTTTCCAAGTATGTAGTAAGATAATCGAGAATAATGGTCCAAGAGTGTTGAGTAGATTACGATCAATTTTGGTCAACCAATCAGTTATGCAGAAAGATAGAGTGAAAGAAAGATTTCGCTAGTGGTTTGGCTTGTAATTTCGTGTTCTCGAATTGAATTTTTCATGAGAATGTCATTTAGTTTAATAATATGCAATTAGAAGTTACATACTTCAAAATAAAAGGAAAATAGTAAAGCTTAGGTTTGAGGCATAATGACAGGATGAGACACGTAATTCTCAAGTCGCATTAAAATTGCTAATTTTTTCGGCTCAAGAATACGTCCCCATATAAAGAAGGGCTGAGATAAGAAGGTCGATCTACAGGACATGGATGTCAAGACGGAAACTTTGTTATTCTGGACAAGTTTTACGTGGGATTTTCAAGCTAAGTCCACTCTATGATCCTTTCGCGGCAACTACGTGCTCATACTTCGACAAAACACATCCTATCATCTAAAATCCTTAAGATGCATGGGATGTACGTGTTTGCAAACGCTAAATGCTGCCTCGTAATTCGTTTCACATCCCGATCATCGTCGATGCTCAATGACAGTAATTCATTCCTTAATTTGACCAAATATTTCTTCGAATTCGAACGTAGCTATTTCATTTTCGTGTCCGAAATACATAAGGAGGTGTCACGTCTCGTTATCTAATTAATCTATTTTTTAAATGCAAGTATTATTGTCCTAAGGTCTTCATTTATTGAATAAGCTTTGTAATAAGCTGGTAATTAGTATCCAATTCATGTACATTGTCACGTTTACGTAGTACATACATCACCAGGAACTTGAATATTAAGTACCGTGGAAAACATTTAGCGTCGCTCGAGTTAAGATTAATAAACGTCTAGCGCGATGTCATTATCCTCATTACAAACGAGTTCAAAGTTATATAATGTAAACGCATAACTGAATCGTTTTCTGCGATGTCGTAAATTTTATAACATAAAGTTTGGTATATTATACCAAATCTGTACTCAACATACAAATTTGATTAAGTAATTCGACTTTTAATTTTCTCCGTGTCGCTCATTTATAAATTTCAATTTGCATAGTTTTATAGCATTTTCAGATTTTTATAATTACGAGTAATTGTGGTAATATTTCATTTACTGTAGAATTTTGATTTAATTTAGTTCGGTGGATCATCTATCCTGTAAAAATAATATCCGTGACTTCCGGTCACTTGTTATCCGATACAGCAAGCTTTGCGAAATGAGAGACACGCTTTACATTAATGTGTTTAGATTGGTGCAGAGTCATTTAGAATCTCTTTATTGTCACGAAACTTGTTAACCACGTGTTCTTGGAGACAAGTAAATCTAATTTGTTTTTTTTTTTTTTTATTAAACAAGTTAAAAGCATTTGCAGAAAGAATATAATAAAAAATCCCCTTTTATAAGGTGGAATAAAATAGAGAGAAGGCAAACTGTTTCAAATGCTTTTAACTTATTCTGAGAATAAAGTTCATGAAATACGTATATCTCTTAAAACTGATGAAATGAGAGTCCCTTCATGGTTTTCAATGTATTCGTTCTTTAATATTTCAAAGGGGTTGGATCATTTATCGAGGATATTTTACGAACCTATGACACTCAACCAGGTTGAGAAGTTTTGATATATAGAGCGATTTGTCGATTTTGCTCCTCGAGCTGTCCATGGTTCATCATTTTTTTCTTAGCGAAAGACCTCGTTGACCTCGAAGATGTGGGCAGTTTACGAATCCTAGGTTTACGAATCACGACGAAGATCCGCCGGAATGGCTCACCGAACCTGAATTTATATCGTGTGTTTAGGTGCGAATTGGTTCTTTATGAGAGGCACGTGAGAATACTTGGAGATACGTCTTCTGCGTTCCGAGTCTTCGATACATTTATATATGAATCAGTGTATCTGCAACACACATTTATAAGCAATGCATGTTTGCTCCCTTTGATTCACAGTTCAGATAAACTGCATCTTAAGATGCGCGTTTTCCTCTCTTTTCTGTCCACTTTGGACGATACGTGATGGAAAAATATAAGAAATATTAAAGAATTTTATTACCAATTATTGAAGAATGTTTTTTAAGATTTCCTTTTTAATAATCTGTTGCAGAATGAAGATCTGCATTTTGCTGAGAACAGTATATCTGCAGTTGTGGTACCTCTAATAGAAAAACATGAAGATGAATCTTATATACACAGGATAAAAAGGGGGTTATTTGACTGGTTTTCTCCTACCACAACAACCACAACGACAACAACTACACCAGTTCCTTCAAACTTAGGTAAACATTTCTTTCCAACCTTAGAAGTTTTTAAAATCCTCCATCTTTCTTTTCTAAAAAGAATATGCTTTTCAGCCAACTTCATAGCGTTACCTTACTGCTCACTTCATGTGTAACCAAGGTTATCAGTGGTAACCAGGGTTATCTTACTGCTCACTTCATGCGTAACCAGTGGTTACCAGTGGTTACCAATGGTTACCACTGGTTACGCATGAAGTGAGCAGTAAGTCTAATGACGTAAGCGCGATCGGTCTCGTGTCTCTTCTCTCTTCACAATTAAAGTTGCATTTAGGATATTGAACATAATTTTCGATTCTAAAAATTTATAATCATGATTTTCATACAGAGGAACAAGAGGAGGAAGACACAGAATCGGTTGCTGATCTTCTTGCTCAAATAAGTGACGAAAATGACAACATTTTTAAAGAAACTTCTGCAGAAGGAAAAACTAAGGAACATGGAATCGATTCTTCCATGGGAAGAAAGGCACGAGAAAGTGGGGAAGAGAATGATATCGATCAAGATGATTCTATCATCGATGAAGAACGAAAACCTGACGTAAGTGACTGGCAAAAATGAATAAGCATTAATATTGTTAAAATATCAAAAATTTATTCATATTTCATTGTTTTTTGTTTTAAAACTATATAATTTAAACGGTAAAGGTTTTCCATGTATTAAATTTCATATTGTTCTAAAATTCTAAATTTAAATTGGGATCTATTTAATTGATATAAAATATTCATCTCTAATGTTTATTTTATTTTGTAGCAATCAAATGACATTGGTCACGTGGCTGAAGGTCGCAGGACTGAGATAAGGTACAACGATAACGATGATGAAGATCTTCCTGGTTCAGGGGAAGCTGAAGGAAGTGCCCTTGATGTTGATCTTCCCATAAGACCTGCTCCTAGAACAAGTACGTTAACTATTTGTAAAACTGCCTATTTTAATGTTAAAAATGTGTAAATTGATACGTTTTTAGTGCATTTGATTCGCTAATTTAATTAATTGCAAAAATATCTTCATTATCTTTTAATTGACGCAATCATCTAAACAATTATTTATAGGATTCTATAGAGTGACCTTAACAATTGGCGAGCCTTACAGAAGAGACTATGCTGATAGAAATTCACAAGAATATAAAGCTTTGAGTACTAACTTATCAGAAACTCTGGCGTCATTATATCGGAAAGAAGCGCCCGAAGATTTCACTTACGTCACTGTTGTCAAGATAGAGTGAGTATTTTGACATTTTGAATAATTGCAGTAGTCTACAAAAAATTTACACTTGTTTTCTAATAAGTAATATTGCCCTTGCCACTTAATCAGTATATGCTATACTTTTAAAATTTTCCTCTTTAAGATTAAATGTCGTTTATCTTATCAAATTTACAGAAAGCTTTGTTACTTAATATGTATTACGAATACAATTGTACAAATCAAGGAAACATAATCACCTTTAAATTATTTTATCGTTCATTTTTCAAAAATAAAAGAGAATGTTGAAGACTTTTTAAAAGTGACAGCGATTGAATCGTAAGTCGAAAATTCATTTAGCTGTCGACTTATTGACGATTTGCTAACATTAGTTTTATTTTCAGTTCGTATTTTCGAGTATGCGTTAAGATTATTTAGTCCAGACTAAGGAATGAGTAACATAGAATTTTAAGATTGATGTCAGCTTATTTATCTATATGTGTATGGATGGAATAATTTATTCTCTTTATGGACACTTCATTAGCGATTGATTTGAACTTTCAAATTAACAAATAAATAGAAAAACTATATGATATAGTCAAAAATGGAAAGCTAGGTTAATAATTTCAAATTAAATGCATTAAATAAATACATTAATTCTAAACTCGAATTTTATTTTCAGAAACACGACAGATGCTTTTAAATCTCATGTTACCCTTGACATTGGAACCTCCATCGCCAGCGAGGACAATGTTCGAAATTTACTCGTCACGAATCTGGATCTTCATAGTTTGGGAAACATCCAAGTTAGTCCAGAGGGATTCTCGTTTCTCAGTTTCCAAGGTAAATCGGTCAAGGATAGTTTGGGTAGAAAATAATAGTAATAATAAGATTTTTTAATGCCTGCATTCGATAATGCATAAGTTAATTGTTTTATTTTGGGGAAAATTGTCCGTATTGTAGAGATATAATTTCTATTGTATTGCATGGACGGTTGGATTGATTGGAAGATAAAAGTAATAGAAGGTAAGGATGCATGAAGGTTTAGAAAAATGGTAGAAAAATATGTTGGGTATTAGATGAACTCTGTTTACTTATTTAAACGAGTTGTAATTAGTCCATACTTCAAAATTGAAGTTTATACATTTGTGTGTCTTCAGTTTTGGATCGTATAGTTTTAAGTACTGCGAATATATTTTATTTCTAATTCTCTAATGTTCGAAAGCTTCCAATATTTTTGCTTTTATATTTTCTGGAATTCAATTCTAAATTTTCTGTCTTTTGATGTCTTCCATTTTTTATGCTTTCAATTTTAGATTTTCTAAATGTTGATAGAAGTCTAAATTGCATCCTTCTTTTACGAGAAAGTAAAATGGTCCCCATTTAAATTTATAAATGATTTCCGAATAGTCTTTTATTTTCTTAATTGTAATTCTTAATTTTTCAATTTTTTAATTTCTTCCATGTTAATTTTCGACCGGATTTGGCTTCCTTATTTGAAATCAATCAACTAGATGGGTTGCCCGAATCGGAACCTACATCTGAATGCAACAGCTTGACGGAACTCAGGTGTCGTAGCGGTAACTGCGTTCCTCTTGAATCCCGTTGTGACGGTGTAAGAAATTGCGATGACGGATCTGATGAACTGGATTGTTCTCGAAGTAAGTATTGTCGAAAAAATATTTCTATGGTGGACAAAATGCAACGGAAACGAATTCTTTTTAGGATGATTTCTACTTAAAAATTTTCGAGTTTTTAACTCATCCAGTCTCTGATCCTTCCAGTTTTTTTTCCATAATGTACAATAATATTATTTAATATATTGATGTTACTGACTTGCAATTTTAACTCTCTTACTTAATAGAGATTTTTCATTTCAATGTGACTAAAAGAAATTCACTGAAATTTTAATTTTCATACTCGTTCCCTTTTTGCGCTTATCATTTAACCTAATTATTTTACTGGATATTTCCGATAAATTTTATTTCAAATTAAATTAAGAGTCCATGGGAGAGGTGATAGCCATATATATTCCACATATTTATACTCGTAAATGGACGGAATATATTGGTACTCTAAAATACCCTTAATAAGCTTTAAAATTTGCAAGTCCTTGATTTAAAAATCCTAAAATGAAAAAATTTTTAATTTCTAGTATTCCAATTTCTCTACTTTTTTATCTTTCGATTTTATAAATTAAAATTCGATTAGTTGGAATTTAAATACAAACTTTTTTTTCTTATTATTGCATACTTTCTGGGACGCTTTCAACTCTGAATTCTCGTTTGTTTCCGTTTATCTTAAGTAGTCCATTTGCCAATAAATGTTTAAAATTCTGAAAGGAACTTGTTATCAAAATCTAAACTTCCTGTAAATAATTCAAAAATGCAACCATTCCACTGAAATCACAGCCCAAGAAGTTGAGACGAATTTAGTGGAGCAAGAAGCTGAATCAAATGATGTTTTCAATGCAACCCTAAGACCAATTGAAAATAAGTGTCGAGCAGATGACGTAGTAAGGTGCCCTGATGGAAGTCGGTACATTTGTGCTGTACAGCAATGCGATGGTACTCCTGATTGTGACGATGGGAGTGACGAAGAAGATTGTCCACATCCAGGTACAGGTCGACCCCTTTGGATGTTCGGTGATAGGGGAAAAGGATTTAACAAAATAACGTTCTCAGTTTAACATCTAAACTGAGAAACTAATTTTTATCCCACAATGTCTGTGTTATTTGTTGCACTCTGCATGATGCTTTTGATGTCTGCTTTTGTATCTTTTTACTCATATCTCAAGGGTTTCGGTATTTACAGTTTCGAAGTAGGATCTAGAAAATATTTTCTACTGCTGAGGGCCTGGAAACTGCAAAATATCTGAGGAATGCTAAGGGATGCATTAGTTCAGCTATATGAGGAACAAAGAAAAATATTGTTTGGCATGTTACCACTCAAAAATAGCGCATTATTTTAAAGTTACTTTTTTAAATTCCTGAACAATGTACAGGAACGTGTTAAGTTCCTTTATAGGTTCCTGCACATTGTTCAGGAACCTGTACAGGAATTTTCACTTGGAGATACTAAAAAAGTTCTGGTACATTTGCAACAAAATTAAATTTTCAAATGTAGAGTAACGTGCTACGTCTGAACACTAGTGAAAAATAGATGATATTAATAAAACAACTGTACAGTATCCATAAATAAACGGAACTCTCCTTTTATCAGTAACTTGTGGGAAAAGTTTGATCTTTGATTAAAGATTCACTAAATGAGTTCTTCAATCTTATGGATTTTCTTCTTACAGTTTGAATCCCTCAAGCAGGATTATCTTTTCTACATAAAAATTTAAAGTTTTCTATTTAAGATACAGATTGAGATTATCTTGAATGGACATTTTAATGGCTTTTTGGTGTTCACTAAAATGTTTTCTATCTTAGAAACTAATTTTCGTTTGTCTTTGAAAGATCTCCGACTAATCGAGCAAATTTTTTAACGAAATTGTGAATCTGTTTCAGGGTGCAGTGTTGGAGAATTCGCTTGCGATGTTTCGCGCTGTATTTTGGAATCTGAACGCTGCAATTACAAAGTGGATTGTCAGGACGGAAGTGACGAGCACGACTGTGACTACCCTGGTAAGTCAAATATTCTTATTAATAATATTTATTAAAATTCACCCTAAAATATTTTGAAGAGATAATTTTCAAAAAATTCTCTCAAAATTGTTTTATCCGTGGGTGTCGGTAGTGTAGAAAATAACCCTGGTAATTGTTCAGGGAGCGCTGTCGGTATCAAAAGCTTTACTTAGGCGAGAATACGGTTTCCTATTTTACCCACTATAGGTTGCTAGTTGGTTGGTAAAGAAGATTTCTTGATATCGAATTCAGGATCGATACTATAGAAGAACGAAACTGGCGGATATTCAAATTCTTCTTTATTTCCTCGGAATAATTATAATCCAGCAGCGGTGGATGTCGTGATAATTAAGGTAGCAAATCTTGAGAAGCGACTTCGGAAACGACTTTATTTCTAGAACTTTTCTTAAGGAAAAATAAGGTCACGTGTATAGTCACAGACCAGCGAAACCGAGAAGATCCAATGAATATTCAAAACTCGAGAGCTTTTTCTCACCCTCGTCTCTTCCTGTTGGAGGATCATTCTGAAGTCAACAGGGTAGAAGCGACTAGGAAGTCGGCCAATGTATCTTTGTTGCTCGATTGCGCTCACACGTTCACTTTTTTAATGCTGATTAGGTATTCAACGAAAGGTTGAATTTAACAGAATTTTTTAGAGGAAAGGCAGAGGATTATTATTTTTTAAATAATCAACGAATTTAATTTTTACGTAGGGTGATTTTTAAATCAAAAAATTAATTAATTAAGATGCTTTCAATTTTGGGTAATTTGGTTTCGTTTTTCATTTCCGCTGAGAATATTGAAGTTTACCTGAAACTATAATTCAGATACATATCTTAAATTTAGATTTCCGGAACTCTGATTTTCTAATGTGACATAATGTTATTTAAGGAAGATTCTATTTTGAATAATTTAAAATATTTTATTACTTTTAGAAGAAACATCTACTTATGTCAGACTACGTAATTTAAAGCTGGTAGTATTTTTAAGAGGAACAGGCCCGGCAGATCACGTTCGGCCCGGGTGGGTAGTAGTAGGGTGGGGAGAAGTGGGGAGGGAGGGGGGAAGTTTTTAATTAAATAAAACAATGTATAAAACTTCGTGGTGATTCATTTTCGCAAAAATGCCATAAAATTCCGGGTGGGTATTTTACCCACATGAAATTTTCCGGGTGGGTAGTACTACCCACCGTACCCACATTATCTGCCGGGCCTGAAGAGGAATACCTGGAAGGTTTCATTAATAATCTTTCGTTGAGTTTAGACGATGGCAGAAATGTGGATGACCTTCTTTCGAGGGATATTGATTAATTTTTTATGATGATTCTTATGGTTAATTTTTTTCTCTATATTCTTCAGTCGTGTCTATATATTTATTGATATTCAGTTTAGGAATGATTTATTTAAGCGTTACTGTTCAAGTCGTTAATTTTTTATCGTTCAGTCTGATGACTGGGAGCACGCTGTTCCGACTTGTAAGATATCTAGTGGCGATACCGTTTTTCAATGTAAGTCACTAAGGAGCCGAAGCTCGACGGATTTAGATCGCCCTAAAACCAGGACGTCGAATAGCGACAGTGTATAAATCAAATTAACTTATGTACACCGCGTTCGCTTCTCATTTTGCTGTCCCGAGGCAGAAGGATCCTTGTCCCCCGGTTCTTCCTGGAATTTATAAATACATACCCCTGGACACGCATCCAATATCAAAATTTATTATTCTAAAAAAAAAAAAACTTCTTTTTATTCATCTGGAAAAAAAAAACATTCTTAGTTCAATTCAAATCTTTGAAATATTGAAATTTGAAATTCTTTGAAATTACCTGAAGTCCTTAAAATCCCTGTCATTCTTTTTTTAATACTTTAGATTCTGCTTTTGCTGTTGAACTTAAATTCACTTTAAATTTCATATAAGGAAAGCTACTAATTTATTTCGAAATTTATACATGTAGTGAAATGACTGGTTTAAAAATTCCATCAAAAATTCAGTTTAAAATATAACTGCATACTAGATTATTTTTCCTTCGTTTTGAGATAATGAAGTTACTTCTCAGAAAATGTCGATTATATTCTTTGAATTTTTAATGAGTGAGTGCCAGAAATATCAGGATGTATAGTGGACCGGGAAACCGGGAGAAACCGGAAAAATTTAATGATATTTCTAATACTTTTAATGTATTTTAAAGGATAAAAAGGTATTTTAATAGTTATCATAGAATTTTAAAGAATTTTAAGAAGTTTCTGGTGTTTTAAGGGATTTTTAATGTTGTCATGGAGTTTCCAAGAATTTTAGAAGAATTAAGAGATTTTAATGACTTTTAAAAGACTTTATTAGAATTTTTAATGATTTTATGAAATTTTATGAGATTTCTAATAATTTCACAGGATTTCATGAAAGTTTTGTGATTTTTAAATGTTATCGTAGAATTTTAAAGAATTTGAAGAAGTTTCTGGGTATTTTAAGAGGTTTTTACGAATTTGAACAGATTTTAAGAGATTTTTATGACTTTTGAAATATTTTATGGGATTTAAAAATTTTTTTAATTTGTCAGGGTATTTTTTTGAGGGATTGAAAAAATGTTTATGTTTTTTAAAGGATTTTGTAGAATTTGACCGGGAAAAGACTGGAAAAAACCAGGAGAAAACCGGGAATTTCCAATTTCCTGATCACTAGACACCCTGAATATGTTGTAAGTTTCTGTTGTTTGATTAAACTGGCAAATAGGAACCTTTTAATAAAAATTCGTCCAATAGAGGCATCCATTAATTTAAACGCATTTCATTTCGAAAATGACTCGGAGATTGGGTTGGGGCTTTAATGTTTTGAATTTTGAAAACAAATGCCTTGACATGCCCAGTTATTTGCAAATAATAGCGTGTACCTAACGTAACATTAGTATCGAGTAGATTGGGACGTAAGTAGAGTTTATGTCGTTTTACGTATATATCCGGGACGCATCTGAATAATGTTTCAAGACGTCGGAGTTGACGTTTGTCGTGGTGGTGCCTAGCGTGCCTACCTTAACGTTCCTCAGGGCCCTCTTTAACCTCCTGTCCTCGGTTCATAATTGTCCTCGTCCAGGAGAAAGATAGAGGAGCAGAAAGAAAAACAAAAAATATTCCGACTCTAACTACCTATCTGATCTTTTCTTATACTTTCCATGACAAATATCCTTTCTAGGTTTATAGGTCTCTTAGTGCTTTTAAATATCTTTAAAATTTGTAAGTTGTCATTGTTAATTTCGTCAATTTCTCTCAATAATTTGATGCGTGTTTGCTTAGTTATGTTAACAATTTCCTGGAAGACCATGTACCAAGAATGGAATATCGTAGATGTAATTACTTTCAATTAAATAAAGTAGATCAGAAGGAAGAGCAAATATGTACGCGAAAGAGTAATTACCATGCGACAAATCACTAGCTTGTTCCTATAACTCATGCAACCAATTACAGTAGATTGAACATCAGAAAACCCAACTGAAGAATATTTTACGATTATTTCATATACAGTTTTATACAGTTATGCAAAAGAAACTATTCTTGAATAGATAAAAGTTCAATGTACATAGTGTCTTCAGAAAAACAGAGTGGGGAGTAATGGTCTCTAATGATAGTTGTTTGCTGCTTGAAAAGACCGACAGAATTATTCTTTAAAAAATTTTTAGGAAAGATGCAGCTTAGGGCTGGAAGCATCACGGAAAAGAAAGGGACATTTAATAATTTCTTTTTTAGATTTTAAGACATTTTTTTCTTTGAAATATTTATTAGTACAGTGTTATTATGTTTTTCAATATTCGAAATTTAGATGAAATAGTGTTTTTTGTTTATCGGCTTTCAACTTTGACGCATTAAATATCTTTAACAATGTGAAACTATATTAATCTTGATATCTTCCGAAATTTATTGAAAAATGTGATGAAACTTAAATGAAATGAACTCTTATTAAATTTTCGACACCTTTTATTATAAAACTGTGAAGTTGTCGACATCAGAATACTAACAATACATTCTGGCGTGTCTACTTTTCAGAAATTCACGTGTATGTCGCTTGCGTGGCTTTTTGCGATCGCATCTTCAGCCTCGGAGGCTCGGAGACACACACGTTGTCGAACAACGATCGTCTGGCATTTAAGTTCGTTTACATCGCGATTCGCCATACGCAGTCTTGCAAAAAAGCTATTTACACCCTTTATTCATGAAATCGATTCCCTCAGATCACGTTACATATTTCCTGACTTTAGAGTTTTTATTTACAGAAAAATGTAAATGGGAATGAAAATACATAGTCAATTATCATCAATGTCCATTAAGGAATCCATAATTATTGCGGAAAATACATTTTTATTTCATTGTATTCATAATAATTTCCGTTTTAATTACTCTGATGTCTTCATTATTCTATTTTTCCGTTTTTTATCCATTTATTCATTTACAGTGATTTAATTTTGAATACCACATATGTTTACGTATATGTAGACATAATAATGAAAATCCTATTTGAATATGAATATTATTCAGCTGCTGGTGGGTAAATTTCCAATTAATAATAAAATTTCAATCTCCTAATGCGTTTTTTAGCATTTAGAGTAAATGTTTGATTGACTTTCATGAGTTATAATATATATATATATATAACTTTTTTCATTAGTCTAGATTATGTGAGTTGAATGACGCGACAAAACGGTCACTCTCTTTTGGCAGTCCAAAATTAGAAGGCATCTAATACTCTAATCTCCATCGACTCTAATCCATAGTCGATGTCAAGGGTTTGAAAGTGATGTTTATTGCTTTTCTTACTTCAAAGTCAAACGACTCTCTATGTCTCCAGGGAGACATAGACACTTTTAATTTACACTCTCGTTTTCTAGTATTCAGATTTTTTGGATAGGAAATAAAAGTTTCGCATTGCAGGAATAAATTGGAGACCTATCGTTATTTTCGGAAGTTTCGTAAACATCGTTCGTCACCCGGCACTATTCCTTCTTTTTAGTTCACAGAAGATTCATTCTTATCACGAAAGAAAGAAATATCCTTCATTTTATACTCGAATAGCAGAGCATTATAGTTTAGTATAAATTTATTCCATAATCCTGTAGCAAACCCGATGAAAATTCCTTAAAATCTTTGAAAATAACTTGTTTTTGAAATCATCTGAAGTCTTTTAATATCCATTGAATAAGAGTGAAAATTATGAGATTATAGAGTGACATACATTCGAAATAGAATATCATCTTAATCGTAATTAAATATCCCTTAATGAATATAATGCAATTTCTCTGCTATACAAAGGAGAAACTCTCAAGTTGATACAAATTCCAGAAGTGACGTTTAGCTTGATTTGTTTCTGAGTAGAAGTTACAAAAGCGAACAAATTGATAAAACTTTTCTTATATATAAATAAATTGAAAACATATAAAAACTTCAGTGACTTAAATTCAAAATAGATACTTCCTTATAGTCTTACAACTCGTATAATATTTATTTATTTAGTAAACATGTAACAATCAAGAACTTTACAAGTATAGAAGATAATCGATATTTCGAAGGTATAACTAAACTTATGTAATTTTACTTCACAATTAACGTTTCTTGTTAATGGAATGTTGACTACCTCTTTTCATAACTAATTTCGGTGCAAGAGGTAACATTAAATTGTCGCGCTAATTGCGTAGGTAACTCGACCAGATATAGCATTAACCAATTGATTCATCTAATCTCATTCATTAAGGTCATTATAGGAATTATCGTATAAGAGTAAATTTAACTTTACTAACTTTTAAACGATAATGAAATGATTTAAGAGCATGTGATACTTTACCATAAGAGCAACTTAGTTTCCTCAACTTTATGCTCGCAATAATAAATATGTTTTTCTAAAACCTGCTAAAACTAGGCCTATTTACTTCTGGGGAAACTAAATTTACCCTTAGGATAATTACCAAATGCCTCTTAATAATTCAAGTTTTAGGAAATATTTTTCAATAACACTATTATCAATCGTTTAGTCAATTCTGCCCTCCAAATGAAAATAGGAAATTGAAAGAGGTTTAAAATTCCTAAAAACCTCTTGGAATTTCTTAACATTTAAAATCTCTTAAAATATTTAGAAATCTTATCAAATTCCATGAAATTCTTAAAAATTCTAAAAAATCTTTTAAAAATTAGAGAAATTTACTTGACAAACTTTAAAATCCTCAACCCCATAAAATATTCTAAAACTTGTAAAACTCTCTTGAAATCTTTTAAAATTCGTGAAAACTTATTAAAATTCTTAGAAACTGCTTGAAATTTTGTAAATTATACGATAACATTTAAAGTCCCTAGACGTCCTTTAAAATCTATTAAAATTATTAGAAATCTCATAAGATTTCACAAAATTTTTTAAAATTCCATAAAATATTTTTAAAATTATTCAAATCTCTTGACTTCTTTTAAAATTCCTGAAAATTATATTACAACAATTAAAATTCCTTAAAGTCCCTTAAAATTCTCTGAAACCCTTTGAAATCTCTTAAAATTCCTAAAAACTTCATAAGATTGAAAATCACTTAAAATTTCACGAAAACCTTCGAAATCGCTTAAAATTCGTTGGAATCTCTTAAAGTTCTTAGAAACCTCTTAATATTCATAAAAATTTCAAAGCATTTAAATTCCTCTAAAATTCCGCGAAATATCCTGAAATACCTTAAAATTCTACGAAATCTTTTTAAAACCCTAGAAATCTTTAGAACTTCGTAAAAATCACTTGAAATTGGTCAAAATCCATTAAAATTCCTAGAAACCTCTTGAAACACCTCTCTAAAAAAAGTGATGTAACAAAATGTCCCTAAAATCTTGGATACATTGTTGTTTCAAACCTACTCTCTAGAATTGAATCAGCAAAATTTCATTGATTTTTTAATGACTTGAAGTTGTAAGGAATTAAATAAATAATCGTGCGCGTAGCATATGTTTAAAATGTTTGAAGATATGGTTTATTAAAGTATCATTGTAAAGCGTGATCGATGTTTTTCATTAACGCGAAGCGTGTCGTTTGTTGTTCGCTGCTTTTTAGATTTCATTTTCAGTTTTAAGCTACGTTCTACGCGAAATTAAACCTACCTCATCGCGGTATTCAGAACCCTTGTGTGGAGGAAGGGTGCGAGGAAAATCCAGATTGGTAGGCGTTTCCCAACAGCTTCTGTACTCGAGGCATTTCAGTATACAGACCTGTATAAGTGCTCACAGCGAGGTGACGTTGTTACTGAAGTAATTCTGATTTTTTGTAATTTACGACACCCTCGTGATATACCGCGTGCACTAGATATGGACAACGAGAATGTCAAAAGGCGTGTCTGAATCCCTTGAAACGACCTGTACTTTTAAGTACATTTTCCTCATTTCACTCAAGTTTCCTCTATAAAGAGAAAAATAATTAACAAACGCGATTCTTTTATATTACAATTAGATCATAAATCAATTGCTTGCTTACTTGGTTACTTAATGAATTATAATTCATTCATGTCGTTTACTATAGTAAACGACATGAATTAGTAAATGACATTATTAAAATTATGTAGTCAAGTGTTTCTATAAATCAGATTTATAGAACTGGTGTTTTGAGAATTGAGATTGAAAAATTTAAATAAATTTATTTAGTAGATATAATCTTATAAAGACTTTTTTAAATGGGACAAGAATTCAAAGCAATTTGAAAAGTATTTTTGCCAGTGAAATAATTTCCTTTCTATTGATAGCATGGGGCGCTTGTAATCTAGTTCAATTTTTAGATTAATTTTAAGATCGGGGCGCCAGTGCTTTGCCCTGGAATTGTTATTTCTGGAATAATAAAGCCCGCGGGACCGAGTACGTGTTTGCAGATTTTTTCTTTTTGTTTGGTACACAATAGCCACAGCCAATGTCTCGGACTCGGGTTCAATTAAAACTGTTCAGTGCTTTTACGAAACTTCTGATCGTAAAGTCCAAAAGCTGGTATAATTAAATAAGTAAAATTACATATTTTAACCGTTTTTAAATGTGTTATTGGTTATCTTGAGATTTTTATTTCTAGATGTTAAGGAAATTATAACATATTATGTAGATCTTTCCTGGTGATAGCGTATTTCTTAGGTTTTTTTTCGAAATTAAATTATATCCTAGAGTCGAAAGTATGAGAGCTGGGCTTGTAATTATTCTTGTCTTTCTCGCTCGGGATGTAATTGAATGTAATTTTTGACTGAAATTGCGTCGAAAAGGAAGTTGTGCACGAATGAACAAAGGTTAGAAGTTTTCTGAAGCTAGTGGCAGCAATACATAGATAGAGGTCGAGGAGGAAAGTCATTTTATATTCAAAGATAATTAGAAGAGATGCCAGTCTTCGAAGGGTCCCTGACCAGCCGTGGTGAATTAAGCCAACGACATCGAAATGACTAGTGATGCTTCGAGCAAGATTTGACAAGCAAAAAACGAGATCGGTATTTTTTCTTGACTGTCAAGAACAAATATTGATCTTCTTGGTCAATACTCTCGTAAAATAATTTATTTTCTTTTTTAAAATGCATAAAATATACAGGGAATATGGGAATTTAAATATTTTAGAAATTAATGTTTATTATATTAATTTTTTCGGTTTTTGGTGTGTGCTAGTTTGGATGTTATTTTCTCTTTACATAAAATGAAAATTTACAATCAAGAAGCTCTTTATTTCTTGCCGTGCATCACTAGAAATGGTATTATTACACACAGTCTGATAAGGAGATTGTATTTTTTAAAAGTGAATCATAAAGTTCGAAACTGAAGATTTCATTGCATATGTTCCATAACTGTAATTTATGGACTCTTTAAACTTTTCTTTAGTAAGTGTTATTTTCACTCTTTCCAGCGGTTTACAATAGATCACGTTTAAAAAAATATTAGCTAATTAAAAAATGTATTCGAATTTAGTGACTTTGTTTTTGATACTCAGGAGAGTTTCATCAACTAAAATTGCATATTATGTGCTAACTTTCGAGGGTAGGAGTAAAAATGCCTCTTGCACGTTTCCCACTAGAAAAGTTGTATAAAATAAGTTTGAATATGTACTGGTTAACCAGGTCCTTCGATTCGTTCTCGACTTTCAACTTCGCTCTGAGGTAAAATTTTGTTGAACAAGAAGCATATTGTAAAATGTAGGTGACACTCTGCAACATGTTTATTCAAACCAGTATTCTATATCATATTTTCATACTAATGGACTTTTTCAACTCACCGTGTCTCGACTCTCATTCCAGACTCCTGAGATCCTTTTCTCTTCCCTTCATTTTCATCCCACTAACTTTTCATATCTAAGATTCACTGAAGCTTTTTCTGGAACGATGATGAGCACAGAGCTCTTTGCAGTGTTTATTAATTTTTTTTGTTATATTCAAACATAAAATATTGTCAAGTACCTGCTTGTTCTTTTAGGTAGAAAAATGGTATTTATAGTATAATTATTGACGTTTTTCTCCTATGTCTTATTTCAAGATTTATCATTTGAGATTTTAGAAAATAGGCAAATTATTTCTTGACTGTAAAGAATCATTTTCTAATAATTATTTCTAGCAGTGAGTTGAAGAGGATAGGGAACAGGAAATGACACATGCGATAATTTTTGCAGCAGGAACGTGAGATAAGCTAGTTGATTCACTCAAAATGTCTTAAACAGAAAACTTGTTGCAGTAGTAGTAATAATTGTATTTTATAAAGTGAGAATTTACTCATAATAATTAGAATGCCGATGAAGTAAGATAGAAGCTAATTAAAGTTTGCAGTTGATCCACTCTTTCTTGGAAATCTCATATCTTAATCATTAGTGCATTGCGTTCATCCAAGTTTCGACGAATTCTGAATAGTGAGGTATCAGGGTCCAAGGATTTCGAAGGATTATAAAGAATTTATCTAGGTATTCTTTGAGATTCTTTGGGTTTTCTATAATGATTTCAAGAGATTTTCAATAATTTAAAAAGATTTTAAGAGGCTTGTAAGAATTTTAAGAAATTTTGATTTTTTAAAAACGATTTTAAGGGATTTGATTTAAATTTTAAAGAATCTCACAAGATTTTTATGATATATAAAAGATTTTGTAGAATTATATTGAATTTCAAGAAGTTTTCAAGAGGTTTTCATTAAATTTCAGAGATCTTTACGTATTTTAAGAGATTTAGAAGTTTTTCGTGAAATTGTAAAGAATTTTAAAAAGCTTGTAAAAATTTGATGAAATTTTTACATTTTTAATATGATTTTAAGGAATTTAAATATTCCTCATGGAATTAAAAAAATTTTTTTAAATTATTTTTTATTTTTGAAGGACTTTGTGAGGTTTTTGTTTTTAAGTATTTTTATTTAGAGATTTTAATGTATTTTAGGGAATCTCAAAGTTCCTTATTGAATTTTAAAGGATTTCACAACATTTTTATGATTCGTAAGAGATTTTGTGAAATTGTAAAGGATTTCATGGAATTTTGTATTTTCTGGAATTTCAAAGTTCCTTATTGAATTTTAAAGGATTTCACAACATTTTTATGATTCGTAAGAGATTTTATGAAATTGTAAAGGATTTCATGGAATTTTAATAGATTTTAAAGAATTTATGACCCTTTATAGGATTTTAAATATTATAGTGAAATTTTAAGGAATTTAAAGATGTTTCTAGGAATTTCAAAAGATTTTGTGGAATTTTGAAGGATTGTAGGAAATTTTAAGAGATTTTTAGGAATTTAAAATGATTTTTAAGTTTTTTGAGGAATTAAAAGGATTTGAAATGATTTTGAGGAATTTTAAAACAATTAGTGAAAATTTAAGGATTTTCATGAAACATTAAAAGATTTGAAGGGATTTTGTCGAATTTTAAGATGTTTCTATGAATTTCAAGAAATTTCAATGAATTTTAAAAGATTCCCAAAGTTGTTCGTAAATTTGAGAGATTTTTACGAACTTTAAGTGTTGTGAAGTGATTTTAAATTTCAAAAGATTTAAAGCGATATTATACGAAATTTTTGAAAAATTTCAATAGTGTTTTTACTGAAAATTTGTTGGCATTTTTAATACTTTTCTGTCAGGGTTTGTCTGAAAGTCAGAGAAATGAAAAAATTGAATTATGTGGCCTTAGAATCAATCGTTGATTTTTTCTGTTTTATTAATTAATTATTCTATTCATAATCTATATCTATTAGCATCAACTATCGGTATTTAGTACTGAAATTAATTTTCATTGAAAAATTATTAAATAGACGTGTCTGGTGACCCTTTAAAAGAAATAAAAAATTTACTTAATATCTATCTAAAACTTAACATCTGCAGAAACAAAATGTAAAAAAATTTCAATTATGAAGAATAAAAGATTACAGTTTCACCCACACGGAGAAAACTGGATATTAAACCGTAATATCTAGCTATTTAATTATGGGACGACTATCTAGATATTTAGATATAATATCCTGATATTAAAACTTAATATCCAGATATTAAAATATATAATCCAAATATTCTAGCATCCAATATTTTAAAATCTGGATATTAAGTTTTAATATCAAGATATTATATCGAAATATCTAGATAGTCGTCCAATAGTTAAATAGGTAGACATTACGGTTTAATATCCAGTTTTCTCCGTGCAGAAAAAAGTTTGTTTGAATCAAATAAATGTATCTTTGATATAGGGCCAAAGAAAAAATATCTTTGAATTAAATAAAATTTATTTGATTCAAACAAACTTTTTTCTGGGTGTTTATCAAAAAAATCTTCAAAATCATAAATCTCTTGAAATCTTGAAATCTAGAATGTAAATTCTTTTCAATTCGTGTAAATTTCATTGAATTGAGTTAAAATCAATTGAATTGATTTGAATTATCTAGAATTCGCGTAAATGTCTCGAATTCGAACAATATCGAAAAATCAACCCCTTTGACAGATATCGAGGAAGCGCGAAGCGAGCCGGAAATATCCGAAAATCGAAGCGCGCCAAACCTGCGGGTGTAGTCGCGTGCGCTCTCGTTGGTTCGCGGTTTGCCTTCGCGAGGAATGGCCATTACACCACGGAACCGTCGTACCTGCAAGAAGTCTCGCGCTCGTCTCCATGCATTCGGTGGACAGTCATCGGCTTGAGACGCGACCGAATGGTCACACGTACTTGGTCGGTTGTTTATAAGCTGCAGAAACAAAGCAGATATCTGCACTATCAACCCGTAAATCTCTTCTTCATTCTCAGCACGTTTAATTTTGCCGCCTTCTCGTAACTCGCATTGAATTTTACCGCTCCTTATCTCAATCGCGTCTCTAAAAAAAATGTTCGTTGAAAAACAAAGTTATGTGACATCTTTTTCTACCAAAATCCGGTGATATTGTCCTATCCACAAGAAACGTTATGATGATTTAAAGAAATTAGCATGAATTCGTTTATCGATCGACACGGTTGTGTTAAAACTTTAGTCGCGAGTTTTGCATACTTTAAACGCTTGAAAGTTTTACGGTCATTTAAAAAAGTTTTCTCCGAGTGGTGAGACACCCATGGGAAATAGAAATTGGAAAGCTTGGTTCTTTCCAGTTGTTCCTGTTCGTTTTGAAGATATGACAGGTGTCGTGTAAATTCAAAGATAAATATTGAGAAGATAAATTATGAAAGATCACAATGGGGTTTTACTTGTAGTTAGTAGAAGAATGAGAAAATGATAATTATTTAATTAATTGAAATAAATGTTAGATTTTAAGTTAAATTTCATTTCGTTTCTTGAAAGAAAGACACATGACTAAAAAGTGAGCTTCATGACAATCTTATTGCGATAACCATCACCGGGAAAGGTTTAAGATGCCGCTGAGTCTCCGACTAATCTTCCATCAAACTTTAGAGTTGATAAGTTCAGTAAAAAGCGGATACTTTTGTCGGGGATAGTAAATCCTTGTCTGATTTCGCGTAGGCATTGGCGGATACAAGGGGGGGGGCGATAGGGGCGATCGCCCCTCCTCAGCCGCTGTGTGTTAAGTAAAAACTCCTGCGTTTTCGAATTCTAGGATTTTACTTTCTTTATTATTCATCACCTTCGTAAAAATTTTTAAAATCGCCCCCCCTGAAAAAATTTTCTGGATCCGCCACTGCGCGTAGGTTGTTCTCAAGAAGTTTGTCAGCAGTTGAAAGATGAATAAGATGTGATCTCGTTAATACGCCCACTGGATAGATTTGGCACAAATAATGATTCATTTGAATGTTAATCTAATACGATGTTTACTTATCACAAATAGTTCCTCGTTTGAATAAATCACGCATATATCTTGAGATCTAGACAAAAATCAATTGGTCCTAAAGAAAACATTCTAATTCTAGATCTTAGATCTAATCTGCTAGATGACGTTATTATAGAATATTTCATGTTTCTAAAATGCTTACATTAATGCTAAAATGCTTAAATTACACCATTACCAAGGAAAGATTACCGGATCAAAATAAATTTGATTTCATTATAAAAATTCGAATATAATTATCAAACTGAGATTATGGATAAAAAAGAAATCAAACCAGAGATTAACTCTGGAACTATTTTTACAGTTATTAAAATCTTGCGAGACAGACGAAACGAATCTTTTTAAGGGTATAAATACAAAATGAATTTGAAGAAATGCTATTATTTCGATAATATTATTATTCCGATCTATTAAATTATTAATAAGTTGAACGTGTGTTAGTATTTTTTTTAGAAGTATATAAACTTAGAAAACTAGAATCTATATTCAGATCATTAGGGATTGGAGTAGTCAGATCTGTATTCGAGTAGTAGATCGCTTTACTATTTTCGTGTCATCGAAGAACGAAAGTAAATCTAGAATCCGAGTGTGATCATTGCCCTCCAGTGAAAACAAATTTTACTGTGTCTTTATATTTAAACCTAGCAAGGATCATAATATTTATCAACTGAAGAATTAGGGAAAAAATTTTAGAGTTTAGGTGTAATGCACCTGTAAAAAGCGTATTATATTTCTGATGAAATCAAAAGTAATTTTGTGTATTAAAGAGAAGATTTTGAACTTAATTTATTTATATAAAATAATCTGCAGAAATATAGTCAGTTGGAAAAAAATGTCTTAAAAACGATTTGGTGTTTTGATACATTTTAAGAATCACATTAATATTCATCATAATTGTTGATTCGAAAACATTTCCGTTGGATTAAATTAATTAATAATTTATTACTAATGCTGATACATTATATATTTTACGCACTGCTTGTTGTCTCTGAAATTATATAACAGAATGTTATATTGTTAATTGCAGGTAGCGGTCAGAATTCAATGGTAAATTCTGAAAATTGAAATATATAAATTGCTTTTTTTTTTATTTATTAGCCACTTTTATCAGCACATTTTTTCTTAGTTTAAATTTGGATTTAAATTTGATTTAATTTGCATCTTTTAACGATTCTTCCCTAAACATACCTTTTAGAGAAATAAAATATTAATACTTTTTTATCTTGTTTACTCAGTTAATATTTATCATTAACTTTAATGGCCCTATTTGTATATTTTGAAACTGTTGCCTTTCCCCTGCTTTAATTTGGCGAATATCCTCCTGTGAGAATATTTAATTTTCGTTCATTGAAAGCTTCCTGTGGGAAGATTAAAAAAAATTGAAATATTCGAATATTTAATTAGTACGGAATTTTAAGCCAAATTTGCGAACAAAAAATAATTTGATAATTAAATTTATTCGAGAATAGCAGATGTTCATTTATTGAATAAATTAACATCAAATAGTTAAATAAACCGCTTGGGATTTTCGTGTAAAATTTGAATTAGGAAGAGAATTAGAGTGGAAAATTGGAAAAACATGTTAGAGGATATGCAAATGCAAGTTTACATTTCCAAAAAGAAGTTTTTATTAAGAATTTTGAAAAGCGGGTCGCAGGTGTTGAATTGTTGATAGTTTTTGATTCAAGATTGGGAAAAGTTGTTACTCTGGTTCTGGCATTTTGTTGCATAGCTAAGAGTCTATCGAACTTTCTATAATCGCGACGACGACGTCTCTATCGCCATCAGGGGAAAGAAATTGTAAAAGAGCTTACTTGCCTCCCACGCTTGACTCGTTGACAGCGGTGGGGTTGTATAGTTAGTCAGTTCACTATGCTACTACAATTCTCATGCCAGTTTGCCAGTCTGCCAGGTTCAGGCAACGCGATAGCCTCTGCCGGAATTTAAGATCTGACAGTCTCGAAATTAATTTTTATATTTTTCAAAATTTAATACGAAACTTTTAAAAGTAAAAAAGTTGAAAAAAATCGACTCAGTCTGTGTTTTTCGCGAAACAACGTGACATGAGGTCTACGAAATTCAAAATCCTCATTGCCAGATCGATCCCATCAACTTTTGGGATCGATAGTCAATCGCATTGACGTTCTGAACGAAATTATCGTATGTTGAGAATTACCATTTGAGAATTAATTACTTATTTTTATCGAAATTGACCTCAGGCGGAATTGTATTGTGCTCTGGTTAATTTTTGGTTTCTCGAACAATCAAATTTATATATTTGTCTCCCTCGTAATTTATTCGAGAGGCGCCTTCTGAAAATACTCCATGAGAACGTAAAACTGAATGAAAGATAATAATTTGATCTCTAAAAATAAGAACGAGGAGATGAGATTTAAAATATTCAGTAGGAAAATTTCTTTGAACTAAATTTGTCTTCTTCTGAATATTTGTTTTCTTGTACAACATTTTAAACACCAATTCAATATATATTAACGTCACAGCACAAAAAATGGTGTCAAAGAAGTTTACAGTTTATTAGGAGTTATTAAAAATGAATGGAAATTGTTATTTATAGGAAAGAATAAAAATTGAAATACAGTACGAACAATATATATATATTCTGCGATTTAATGAGAAAATATTAATTTTTTCCATTTGCGATTTAAAAGCGCGTGTCCTGCATCAGAGAGGCATTGAATGAAATAATTAAAAATAATTGAAAAACACTGGGTACGAAGTTGGTCAGGTCCATTGTTTATTTCCGAACACAATTTCCTTTGTTTACAGAAAATCCTTTAATCCGTGGAAGGAAAAACCGAATTATCAGTAGAGAGACGAACAAACAAAAAACCTTGAAAGTAACAAGAAGGGTGGGAAATCCGAGTAGAAACTTCAGTTTCTAAAGAAATCATCCTCATAAACCTAAACATCTCAATTTTCTCTTAGTTTTCTTTTATAGAGACTGCCAAGATTTTTTGTCAGTCTCGTTCAAAAATGCAAATCTCGAATCGTTAAAAATTTTCACATGAACTAAATTGGAACAGAAATATTCACATCGAATAAAGAAAAATGATCAAACACCCGATCTAAAAATGAAGCATTAAATTTTCAAAATGAGATTCACTTCTAATGAGAAAATGATATATTTTAAATTTAATTAATTTAATTTAGCAAGTTGAGATTAGAATTGGAAAATTAGTTTATCGATAATGATGGAGTAAATTGTCATTACAATTTCAGAGAGTAGCTTTTAAAATAATAATTGTCTTAAAAGTTTTTCATTAAATATTTCTTATCTTATTTTATATTTTTAATAAAATGCTTCTTTAATTATTGAACAAAATCCTCTGTTAATAGAATATGAAATAAATTACTAGGGTGTTGGGTTTCTCCTTCTTTCAATTAATTCAACTAAGTATTTAATTGACCCAAAGTTTATAGAACGTGACATTAGTAATTTGGTCCATCTAATTTTGTCGAGAAGGATAAGGGTTCGAACTTACTTTTCAAAACATTCTCGTGGCTATTAGGCTTATAATTAAAGGCTAATTACTTCGTAGAATACTGATTACGGTTGTAATTCAATTACACTTCTTTTACTTTGATATCAAATATCTGCCTTCGGTTCGTGACGGTTATCTTTTATGAAAATGTAGAGTTGGAGCACCTGCTGTGAAAAAGTTCCGTGGCTTAGTGTCAGCAAATGAGACGTTAATTAAATAGTTAATTAGTTATTGAACAATAAGTGAAATGGGAGATCCGAAGAAACTGCTGGCGATCTTTCTTTTGATCCTGGTACCTGCTGCCTTCGCTAGAGGAAATAGGGGGTATCAAAGAAGAGGTGAGAAATTTGAAATAAGTATAACTAAGCTTTCGCCCACTAATTAGTTGTAATTATTTATTTTGTAATTATGGAATGAGAACCAGTCGCAATGATTCCATTTGCTATCATATTAATTAATTTACTTATCATTAATTTGATATTTTGTTGAATTTGATCTATGTACTATGGACAAGCTTTTAATTGACACAGTAAACGAATTGCATTTTGTATTTATACAGACACTTTAATTAACATATTGTAAAATTAATTATATTCAATCTATAATATGCAAAATCCATTTAAGTAAATTAACTTAATAAAAGGTTGTGTCAACCTCATTGTTCCACACTCACTTTACATTTTAAACAATTTTTTTCTTATCATTAATATTCAACAGGAAAATTAGGGCTGAATTTAATCCAAGAAAGGCCTCGAAATTACGTTTATGTTCTTTGTTTTTTAAAAAATTTGTAAATTTGTAAAGTAAAGAGATAATTTTTCATTTCGTTTCCAAGTAGCGTATTTTAAATTGGTTTCTTTAATGAAGGCTTCTATCCGGCTGTATTCGGAACAGAAAGGGTAATTTGGAAAGCTAGGATCATTTGGAAGGGAAAAATTGAGATCTTGCAAGACTAGGCGTTGGTTATTTATTAACGGTTTTACGCTTTTACGATTTTACGATTGAGGCAGTAACGCTTCCCAAAGTTTCCTTCGGAATGGCGAACCTAATGGGCGAGGAACTCACAGTGTTCCATTATAAACAAACGACTTTGACGATGCGTTTGCATTTACGTTCATATAGGATGCGAATGCTCTCGAATTTACACGAAAATTCCTGTACACTAAGTATACGCTGCACCGGAAGTTTATACAATTTTGCTAAGAGAAACTTGCCAAGAATTTGCGAAGTTCAATGTCCAGTATCAATTATATAATTATACATTCATATCCAAACTACTCTATATATGTTTGGAATATATAAAAATACAATTCGAGGATTAACGTATTTTTCTATCCGCCGCACTCAGGATTTTTTTCTTAATTTCATTTTTAAGTTGAAGAAAATTAGTTTTGCCAAGTTCACAGCAGTTTGTGAAAATATTAAATAAAACAAGAATAACTAAAGTCAGGAAGAAAATATTCAGAAAATGTTTGAAGTGTATTATACATTTAAAAATGTTTTTAAAAAAAATATATTATTGGCTGATTTCCAGTTAGGTGAAATTACTGTTCTATTTTATGCACATCTTCTAAACTGTTTTTAAAGTGTCACGTAATGTCTGAGTTTATAGCTACAGATCGAAAATTAAAAGAAACTAAAAAAATCTTACTTCCTCCTAAGATATTTAGATGCATTCCCCTTGATATTTTTAGAGCAAATTCTCGTAAGTTCTATGATTTATAGGAGCTTTTATAAATATATTTTTTTAAAGATAAATGATTCTATTTTGTATTTAAGATTATTGATATATTGATTCTCTGCTTAAATTCCCGCTTCACTTTATTTTGCGTAATGATTGAAAATCGCGATTCCGGAGTCCTTTCGAATTCCTAGACGCTCTCTGTATTTTTTATCGAGTCACAAAACGAACTGGTATGGAGTAATGAGAGACGTTCTACGCGATGGTGATCTGATAATATCTTCTGTTCTGTCTGAGGAAAAATTTAAAAAAACATGTTTTGAACTTCAAAGAACATCTATCCTCTTCACCGTTTTAGTGACAGTACCCAATTTGTCATATGGACATTCCACATGTCATTTGACGCTTCGTTTATGGTATTCAACACATCTTGAAAGCACTGGGAGAACAAGCATCTTCAATTTTTTTCAAACAGGGCGAAAACTTCCTAATTTTGGCGAAAATCATAAAGTTTCAACCCTCTTGACAGAATATAAAATATTATCTGACCATACACAACTTTTTCGCATTATAGAGTTTCGAAATTCAAAAAAAATCTTTTTGTCGATCCATCCTGCTATACACGCTTTCCAACCATTGCATTTACATTTAATTAGGTAAACGTCGTTCGTCTTTCACAGAAACTGGAGCTTTTTCCTATAATTCTTTAATATTTCTTAGAACGTATCAATATGAAAATTACAACTCAACTTTTATCGTATTTAAATTATTATGTTCCCTTGATCTTTATAAATTCTAAAAGAAGCTTCAAAGATAATTGCTAAAAGGTTAAGAAAACTCATAAAATCATTTTTCTAAAGATGTTCCAACAAATGTTTGTTAATCTACTATTTAGCATTTTTAGCATTTTCTTTTACCACTTGAGGAAGAGAATGCATCGATATTCAAACGTCTTTTCGTGGCAAGGTCTCGTTAGCCAACAATTACTTCTGTTTCCTTATTCAACTTCCTTCTTTTTATACGTGGTTGGCAAACACACTGTACATTGAAAATTGTAAATCGAAACGGAAGTTAGCGCTCGACGTTCAAATTAGCGCCGTTTGATTAATTCAATGGACATAAGTACTGGTACCTTAAACCTAGAAAGAATCGAATCCATTCTTCCAATTAACTCCTTTTTCCAATTCTGACTGAGTTTCTAGCGCTTACCTCTCCATAAATTATTCATTGCTATAATCAAACACCCCGCGATTTTATGTCAACATTTTTAATTGATGATTTCGATTGTATATCCTTGTAACTTACATACATGATTTCTAATTTCATCCAATCTTTTGTTCCATCTTATATGAAATATAGTATTATTTTTGAGTGAGATTTTAAGAATTTTTCACTGATTCTAAAATCTAAATTGAAAATAATTAAATATTCTCAAGAAATTAGTCATTTGCTATATTTACATATCCCATTAATTTTCTAAGTAATTATTATCTCGGTTATTATCGCACATTTCGCACAGCACATATGACAACTGTTGCTAATTCAAGATTATGCGTAATTACGCAAAATAATTTTAGTGTTATATTCTAAAACAGCAGGATGTGATCTCATCTAATTGAGGAAACATGACAAGTTTGCAAATTGCTGCTACGATTTGTCATTCAACATTAAAATCAGATCTAAGTGTCAACGGAAAATTGTTTTTTTTTTACTTGCCTCTTTCGTAACATTTAATTTAGAATGCTTCAATTTCAATTAAGAAATACATTTTATTGATTTATTGCGAATAACAAACTCAAAATTGTTTCTCTCTAAAATTGAATCAGTGAAAGTTGACTGATTTTTAGTGACTCTTTTTTCAAGATTTCATTCAGTGAAAATTCACTGAGAATCAGTGCAAAGTCACTGAAATTTTCAGTAATCGTCACTAAACTACTGAAAATTTCAGTGACTTTTCACTGGTTTCCAGTAGATTTTTTACTAATTAAAATCGTGAGAAAAGAATCACTGAAAATCAGTGGAATTTGACTGGAATTTGAATTCTCTAAACTTGAATCAGTGAAATTTCACTGATTCAAGTTTAGAGAATTTATTCGAGATTGAATATACAAGTGAAAGTGCACGATTAAAAATCTCAAGCAGGGTTTACTGCCGGATGTGCTTGCAGGTCATTCGATACACTAATGAAATGCCAAACAATTCATTCGTTATCTAAATGAAAACAGAGTGGCGAAGCAGGCTTGATTCAGGTTCAGAGAACTATATTGCGAGAAGAGCATTGCCCGGTTTTCATTCGGACGAACTTAAATGGTTTTCTGAGTCGTTAATGGCTAACGAAGCTTTTCACTGTAGAATCTGCTGGTGAATTGCTTATTGGAACTTTGTTCGCGTGTTCACAACAACAACCCATTTTCGTCTAGCATAGTTTTCCTTATCCCCCGGAACCGGATTCATCCCAGCCTCAGCGAGTCTTCTCAGTTCTATGTTCGCAAAGCCAAGATCGCTTTTGCGTTTGTTTCCTCTGTGGCTTTAACTCGAGTTTAGTCAAAAGGAAATCAACTCACACGCATATCTGATCTAGGAAAATCATCTCCTTTGAAATTGAAAGAAAGGATCTGACAGAAAATTTGAAATTTTTCTAATTGAATCGTTTTATCTAGAAATATTTGATCTAGATATATTTTATCTAGAAATATTTTCTATTTGAGTTATTGGAAAATTTTATTCGACAGGTTAATTGTATGATGTGTCACGTAAAATATTTAACAGGATATAGAGCATGATATGTGAATTTAAAAACTTGATGAAATGAGAGCCAGGGTTGCTACAAGACCTGGAAGATCTGGAAAAGTCATGAAATGACTGGAATTTTTTTAATCGTCTCTATTTCAGTACTTTTTCACTTTTATAAAATATTATTGAAAATTGTTCAGAATTCAGTAAGACTTATTGATAAGCCATTATCATTGCATTATAATGTGCTACAATTCAATTTAATTGACTAAATATTTTTAAAAAATAATTTTTTCAAAATTAGACCTGGAAAACCTGGGAAAATCATGGAATTTTGAAACCAGACTTGTGGTAACCCTGAGAGTGGATTCTTGACATCTTTAGTTGATGAAAGTCTGAATATAATATCTATAATGAGTGATTCTGAATAATTTACCCGATAGCTTTTTTTTTCTCTTACAAAACAAAATGTAAATATAAACTAAATACCGACACAATCAATATGCCATGATACAAAACAAAATCGGTAAGATACTCTTGCATCTTGTGTATCAAAAAAAAAAACTGCATGCAGTTTTATGAGAGTAAGAGACTTGCAACTGAGTGAGCTCATCGATAGTAGATAATAAGACACAGAATCGATAATATAATGGTTTGATCACGTAATAAGAGTTTTTTATGGAGAGGATTCAGCAGGTCGGGGAATTGATCTTTGTCTGGATTGTAATCGGGATCGATAATCGTGAGTGACCGTCTCCGAGAAACGATACAGAAAGGGCCGATAATTAATGCCATAAATCCAAGTTCACCCCGATTCGTCCGCGACCAAGACTTCGATTTATCGATTCCAGGGTGGATATGGATAGGTGCAGCGATTCGAGTACCGGCCGGAAGTACAAGCCGAGTATGACGTACCACTTCCGGCCTGTACAAGGATATACCAACTCGTACAAACGGCCCGTTGCCGCCATAGCCATTAAAAAGATTGGAAACGCCAAGGGACGTGGTATTTATACGTTGAGCTTGCATTCAAGAAGGTCTATACGCACCCATCGACTTTTATTAGCCGATTTAAGGTTTACTCGTCTGGAAATTGATATTCCGATAAAATATCATCTTTTTATGTTAAATATTCTGACGCCTTTCCCTTCGCTATTTAACTGTAGAGCTTGCAACTTTTTAGCCTCAATTGAGCTTTGCATTGAGGTAAATTGAGCATTGCATGCAAGAATGATTCTTCCACTCAAATAAAATAATACTTTAGGAAAATTTACGAAACAAAAGTGAATTAGGTGAAATCGAAGGAAACCTGAAAATAAAACAAGTGAATAGCATAAAATAGAATCTATTTGATGAAAAATGAAGAGCTATTTCTGCTTTACTTTTGAGTGATAAGTTCCGTCCTTAGCTTTACAGCAAGTAGTCTCTACTATAAATACTGAAACAAGGATTTTCTCGATAGATTGAAAAGAGGGATGCGGCAGTAGGTAGAAATTTGATAGACTATGGGTGTTTTATGGTGGTTGGGGTAGACGTGGCATGTGCGCTTCTCGAAAAGTATGTTTACTCCGGGGACGCGACGGAACCGCAAATCCAATAAAAACCGCCAAGAGCAAATATCTCCCATGTGAAACGTCGTTTTATCGCGAGGGATATGCCCGACAGTCTTTTTTTCTTGGATCGCTTTTGACATACTACCAACACCAAATAAATTTCAATAACATCCATTTCATTTGTCAAAAATATTATTTATACAGATTCTTTATTATTAATACAATTCTGTATTTAATACACAAGAACGAACGCACGCGCATTTACTTGGAAATCCTTAAAAATTCACGAAAACCTTCATAATCATTAATCTCTTGAAATCTATGTTAAAATTCTTTCAAATTCTATGGTAATAATTAAAATCCCTTTTATGTCCTTTAAAATCCATTAAAAGTATTAGAAATATCTTCAAATTCCATGAAATCCCTTAAAATTCCACAAAAAATTTCAAACTCATATATCTTCTCAAATCCACGTTAAAATTCATGGAATTCTCTAAAAAAATTCTAGAATTTTTAGATTAGAAATCTCGTCAAATTCCATGAAATCGTTAACGATTCTACAAAATCTTTTAAAAATTAAAAAAATCTCTTATTGAAATCTTTTTAAATTATTAGAAATCTGATAAAAATCCATAAAATCTAAAAAAATTCCACAATATCTTTTAAAAATCAACTTTCTTGAAAGCCCTTAAAAAATGTACAGCCTTTGAAATCCTTTTAAATTCTACTAAATTTACTAAATCATCTTTTTAGAATAGAATATTAATCAATTTTATACATGCATTTCCTCATACTTGACTTTACCCTTAGTGTCCAAAATCTTTTTAACTTTCATCAAGTAAAATAGTAAAACAGCGAATAAATCTTACTAATTAAAATAAACGTTACACGTCTAGTCTGAATTTTATTGTAGTATTTATGGATTGGTCGCCTCTCTTATTCTTGAACGCCGATTTGACCATTTGACCCCCGTATCGTTAAGAGCGAGCGTTAAGCGATTTTAAATTGGCGCTATTAAAAATTGTAGTGAGCAAAGCTCCATATTGAAACACATAATACAAGCTCTACGCGGCAATAAATGCACAAACCGCACAATCATTTAAATTGCAATATTTATTATCAGTAGGGGCGCCCAGCTACTTTCTTTATACTCTCGTGTGATAAAAAATATAAAATTCGCAGATTGAGATAAGACTCGGATCCACAGAATGCATACTAGATTTTTTTTTTAATTATAAAATCCTCCCTTGTTTGCACTCAACATAAATATGAATCCCATAAAAATTCATAAGGGCTAAACACAACTAAACCTTCTACTTCATATTGCATAAATTCTAGTCTCTTTTCACGAAATAATTTATGCAAAACATCCTGCTTCCTTCCTTGACCTTCGATCTCAAACTTTCCCAAGTTGAACATTAAAAATCTTCTTTAAAAACGTGGAGAAAATTATTTATTAATTATTTATTCAAATGTATATACTGGATTTTCAGTAGAATTGAATGATGGTATCGTAAATTATTCGTGGTTTTGTCCGTTACCTTGGAATGTCGCGAAGCACGTTGCACATTGGAATAACTTCGCAGTGGGTGTGTACATTTAAGATACAGTTAAAATGCTTCATTCATGATGCAACTTGCGCCTTTTATTGTTCACAAACATTTGCAAACAGTAAAATATATAGATCAAAAGAGAAAAAGGTCTTATTTAGTAGTTTCTGATTGCATGAAATTTCAAGCGATTATTGGACACTGAACTATCAATATTGATCAGCAATTATAAGATCAATATTAATATTATTAATATTATTCTATTCGTGAGTATTAAATAAAAATAACAGCCAATGAAAGAAATGCGAGAGCAATAAATAAAATTACAAACTAAGATATCGAGCACATATAATTACTACTTTCGCACCTGGATCAGATATGTAAATAAGTATAACTAAGACAGCAACAAAATAAATGAAAAAGAGCAGGCGAATGACTCGGGAATGAATAATAGTATCTTGTGTACACACCTATCGATAATCTTAAAATTATTCCGTAATCATTAACTTATAGTCTCTAAGTCCATGCCCTTTTATCAGTAACTTATATATAATCATAAAAAATGCAGAAACGGAATGGTTTACAATATTTTCCAGGTAAAGCGACTTACGAGACCACTTCATAGAATTTCCCCTGTTCTTTGAATGAGAGATTAACTATTGACATCACTATCTACATATAATGAAAGCTCGTGTTCCCCGCGCGTATGAAATTAATAATCTTGAATCTCTAGTTTTATTGGAGGAAAGAAGATACACAGGGGAATTTACAAATTAAATATAACATGTGTATGGCATCATAAAAATTACTATAGATTACACGAAGGTGTGGAAATTCACTTTGCAGTAAAGAAAGGTGTTTTATGGCCTGTTATAACTCAGAGCTAATCAAAATTATCCTTGAGCTGATAATTTTCTTCCTTACATTTTACCTACGATTTCATACAGTAAAAATAAGGATTTATTTTGAAGTAGTTCAAATAGACTTGAATTGAAATCAAATAGAGCGAATTGAAATAATACAAAAATTTAGAGCAATAAAAATTGAAAAATACGTGACATACATTTTGTTTAATCAATCATTGCACTTGACAGTAAGAATCATTATTGAATTGGTTCGATGCAAATCGAGGCACTAATGATTTAATAAATTACCACACAATGTCGGCGGTTTGCTGCCGCAAAGTTGCTTAAATATTTATAAATCATCTGATTAAATATTTATAAATCGGCAAAGAACAATGAGATTTAATGACAGCTTCTTCCTGGAGGAAGCTGTCTCGCTGGTAAAATTAAAAAAGTGGAAAAAATAGAGAAGAACTCGAGAACTGACCTAGCCCAAAGATATGCACGTATATGAGCCAACCTTTCAACATATAGTAAAATCTGATAATCTTTTTCATCATCCGATACTAGTTTTTTTTCGAATAATAATTTTAGAGATGACCGAAGTTAACAGAAATTTTTCTCTCTATATGATATCCATTGCTTTTTTTGAATGAAAAGAATTCTACTAGTTTAATTTAGGACATTAGTGAATCTAATTAATTAAATTTGTAAACTATAAATTTAATGAGTTTTCTTTAATTAAAAGCAAATTAGAAAGGAAAGGAGAAGAATTATCCTTGACCGTGTAAGAAAATTGTTGATGTTAGACTCAACACGTTATTATCTTACTACTATGGAATTTACTGCCCCTTAGGATTCAGTGCCTATAATAAATGGAAGAAAGTATTTTTTTTTTTATCTTTGCAGCCATTATATTAATGTCGGGAATTTTTTACTTTATTTATATTTCATTACTTTGCTGTATTATAATCACTGAAAACAATGAATGGTAAACCAATATTTTATCAGTAAATATCAGTACTGAATAATATTTGTACTTTAGAAAGAAATATTCTCATAAAAGCGGGTTTTTTTTTTTTTTTGTAAAAATATACACTTCTATTTCAATTTTTTAGTCAATTACTGGTAATACAGCATAGCTAATATGGTTTCATCTTGGAAGCCAATTTACTGAAATTTTCAAATTAACAATTTATTTCACTATGATTAGCGCTACGCACGATCAATTTCTCGTTTTTGCACTTCTTTTGCTAAAAAGATTCAGAGGATTCTAAACAATTTCAAATCGAAAGGATTTTAAAATGTCTTATTAGACTTGAAAAGTATGCAAATATAATTGAGAATTTTTAATTTTTGAAATATAAAAACTTGCAGTTCCTTGATTAATTTCAGGAATCTCAATAAGTTTCATCAAATTCATTAAAATCCCTTTAACATCCTAAAAAATGTCGTGAAATTCCTTTAAATTTCACTATAGATAGAATCTGCAATTTCTAAGTCATGAATAAAAATGTTTCTTCAATTTGAGATTGATCTGTAAGAATAAGAAGATGAATGACAAATTCATCCTTTTATTTATTAACAATATAGATTAGTCTATGAATTTAGATTTTATCAGTAAATATCCATGAAAACAGAAGTGAGAATAATCAAATGCAATCAATCAGAGGCTCCAGTTTCTCCCTTCTCAGACCTAATCCAAAATGAGAATCGAGCAGTGACTTAGACTTGAATGGAAAGTCGTAAAAAATGATTTATCACAATAAGCTCCTTTTATGAGATTCTCATCACGGATATCATAGCAATTCCTAGTAATAATTAATCCATGTAGTAAATAACGTTAACAAAGACATTCAACCTCTGGTAAATCGGGACAAGCCTCTCTCTGATTAGATTAGTTTATAAATTATATCGAGTAGTACCTCTCAGCTAAGAATGCATGAAAAAATGGATTGAATGAGCATTAGAATGAATACAGAGACATATTATGCATGCGTATAGGAATGACTGTTAATACTGAAACTGAATCATAAATCTCAAGCACTCAACATATGTTGCAAGAGGATATTCCATTTTTACATTCTCGTCGCCTATTTCCTTCCTTGGAATGTTGTGATATTTTTTCTAGAGTTTCATTCATAATTATTTCACTTTATGTGATTTATTATTCGGGACTGTGATGCGAAAAGTATCAGTGGCGTATATAAGGGGGGGATTAGGGGATCCCCCCCTTATATATCCCCTAAAAGATGAGTCTTTTAATATCACGTTAGAATTAAGAAAATTACTCTGTTCCATGCTTATTCATGTTTTTACTTGAATTTTTTATTAAGTCATATCCCCCCCATCGAAAAAAGCTATCTACGCAACTGAAAAGTATGGTTTTTTATGCGCAATCGGAAGGGTTAATCTACATTTTAACTCAGTATTAATTAATTTGTTTATTTACCCTTAAATCATTAAATATTCATGAATATTTGGATTATTAAGCGTGTGATATGAATTAATTATGTAGAATTTTGTTAAAATATTACTTTTTTAGTAGAATCTTTCTACAGATTTTTAATGACAGAACTTGGTTGGGAAAGAGAATTATAATTCGCGATGGCTCGTAACTGTGGCCTCTTCAGACCCCGGAACCGAAGCAAGTAGTCGAGAAAGATGCCACGCGGTAGATATCCTCTGGTCGAAGTAATGAACTCGACTCGGCTGTAAACGTATTCGCGATTTTTTGTCGCAGATTTCATTTGCGAAAGCTACGATGGAAGAGGTGATTCCGACGATAAGTTGGGAAAAATGAAAGCCTCTCTCTCTCTCTCTCTGGCTCCACATTAATCCTTAAAAAGGTCCAAGAGCAAGAGTGTCTCGTCGGGAATTAATTCAAAGCCACCTTTTATAAAACATATCTCTAATTCCTCATAATGCACCCATTGCATCTGTTAACTTACAAATTTTCAGGAAACACAAATGAAATGTGTATATTACATTTATGCATTGTAAACAGATATATTTTTAGATGTCTGGTTTTTAGAATTTTTCGGTGTTGAGTTGAATAATTTTTGGAAAAGGAATATGATGCATTTGATTTAATTCTGAAATAAGAGCAGAGTGAAATTTTCCATGAGTCTAAAACGTAAAGGTTACACAATTAATTGATAAGGGCATTCAAGGTTATATTCTAAGCAAGGTTCATTTAATTTGTAATGAGTCCACGGCCTTCTGTTTCCATTTTCGCTCCGCAAAACGTCACCTGCGTTTTACGGGTTAACAAAAGGGGCCAATTTATTTATGAGGATTCGCATTCAAGCGAAATGGTACTGTCTAAAGGGTGAGTGTTGGCATGTAACTCAGTCTAATTAAAACGCCATTTACTTGACGCGCGTGGCGAAACTTGTTATAAGATGTAGTTCTGAGTGGAGTTCATCTCCTGGGTGATGTCATCCCGATCAGACGAAAGAGAAAAGAAATCGCGTTTGCGGTTAAGAATGTCGGGAGCCTACAAAAGAGTCATAAAATCAAATGTCAGAAGCCATAAGAACAACGTCATGAAGGTGTTGCTAATCTACAGCATAATTGCAAAACTATTTATGAACTTACAATGGGGTTGATGCGTAACAATCTGGGAAAATTATTTCACGCCATGAAAATCAATTTCTTATGGTTAATATGACATTAAAACTATGATGACATTTGTTAGGTATATCATTTATCTGAAAAACCCAATCAATACAAAAATGTCTTCATTTGAAGCTTCTGAATTTGTAACTCTTTCCTTATACATTTTTTCATTCTAATTAAAAGAGCATGATTCTTTTTTTTTCGTGTGCAATCAATAACACTCGGTCCTTAGAGCTTACGACAAAAAAAGTGATACATAAGATGTGATCTCACTTAATTATTATTCAGAATGCAACTTTATCTTTCCTGATGAACTCATCATCGTGGTACGACAGTGACATAACTCATGTCAGAGCACGTGTATTCTTCGATACTTGAGCGGTTTCCTAGAGTACATAATGAAAAACAGCGTGATGCAGGTCACTGTGGTAGAAGTGACAATTGTGCATATTAAGTGGTATTATTCTTATAGAATCGTACATGGGAATCCAAATTAGTGTGATTTATTTCACTTGCTTGAGTCCTGTCACCACTGACCTCAATAATAACATAAATTAGAACGTTGCATAAGCCTTGAAATTTTGCATTCAGTCAATTCTCCGAATCATTGCTATTTTTATTCAGTGTTTGCAACTTATTATTATTTTTTCACATTAATTACAAGAAACATATTTAACGAGTGGATATAATGACTTGTTTATATAAATTAAGCAAAGTTGCAGCGATTTAATTAAGGTTTCGGCTACTCGTCCCGAAACTCGGGACGACTATAAGGACGGAATGTGAATCAAAATGGCTATATAATCGTCGCTATATAGTCTGAAAAAAATGATCTCGATTTCTGAATAGTCAATACAATAAAATTATATAATCGAACTCATTGATGGCATCTTGAAGCGAGATGCATGCCGTATTGAGTGTATATTATGGTGCCGTGGAATATCGATGGCATGCATTTATATGGCAACTAGAAAGCAACCCGGTCGACCTCCTGAACGATTTTTATCTCAGGGTATTGTCAACGTTAATCTTGACCGAGTCACTGCCTACGAGTGATCAGATCGCCATTAAAATCGACCCACGTCGAAAGGAAATTCAAGGCGAAATAATCGTGAAAAGATCATCCTCTTGCCAAATTGGAATTAGCTCGAAATAACGCAAGAAATTTTCCCTTGCGAGGCAAAAAAACATTCGTTGAAAATTAAATACCCAAGAAAAAATCCTTTGCGAGAAGAGAGAAAAGAGGAAATTAATTATATGTCGGGAAAATGTAAAGAGAGAAAAAAAAAGAAAAAAATGTAATGTGAAAAAAGAGAGAATGAAGATAGCCTCTTTTATAATTAAAAATGTAATATTACATTTGAATTATGAACGTGTGCATCCTTTGTTTGAATTTCTATGGCTGGATCAGGCATATTGACTTTCTTTTATAAATATGTTTCAAAGTACTGAATAGTTTCAGAAAAACCAGAAATTCCTATTCAAAACCTTATAAATTCAGTTTGCATGGACTACTTATGAATTTGTTGGAAAAGTCATACTTCGAACGAGTATAATGTCAGGAGTCGACTTTATTAAACGTGAGCTTACAACTTTCCGGAATGCAGATGCAGAGTATGTCGCGTGTCGATAAATCAGATAAGCAAGTCGTTCTCGAAAACATAACAGAGGGCAAAGACACAGACGTATTGAAGATTCTCTTGAATTTTAAGTAATAGAATTCAGGAAGACACAATATTTATTTTATTTTATTGGACGGGGATTAATTACTGTACAGGATAATTTTCAGTTAATTCGATTTACATTTCAAACAAGCTGTCTCAGAGTTCTGAGACATTTAACTTGCTGATTAAAATAAATTTGACTTTCGAACACATCCATAGTAAATTGTTAGAGAAGAAATCAGTTGTTTGCAGTATGGAGATAAAAAGTAGATAAAGAAGTGAAGAAGATAAAAAGAGAGGAGGAAAGTAGAAAGAGGACAATATTTTTGCGAGCAGGAGTCCATTATAGAAGCTCACGGACGATTTAGCTGAGGGGCTGTGGATGCTTTCCTGGCTGGGCTTTTAGGTTTCAGCAATTTGATGTTCGTAGCTTGTCATGCTAATATCCTCAACTTTATATTGCGTTGCTGCATTTCTTCTTTAACACATAATGTTTGCTTGCATGTGCACATTAACAGACACAGAAGTATGCGTAAAGGGTAGGTAAACATTAAGCGAGCAGACTGAATGCGATGCATAGATATCTATAGAAGCAGAAGGAACCAGCTTGGGTGAATCTCGAGACTTGAGAGGATGCGAAGTTCTCGCACTTGTGCATCGAGATTGTGCTAATAGCGTTATAGGCTATGCCCCCGCACAAAATGCATCCACTGTTATATGTCTTCGTTTTTCACACTACCACTTTCTTAATTTTTTTACTAAAATTACTGCGAATTTTTTTTTTATTATTTATCTTTAGGCTTACATTATTATTTATAAAAATAGCTTAGTTTATAATGTGGGAGTTATTTTCGAGACAGAAATAGTATTTTATTGCCCACCCACGGAAAAATTTGTTGTAAGCTTTTTTCTAGGGCCGATCAACTCTTGTCAATTGTTGGCGGTTTGCCACTTTTCCCTTGTCGAAAGTCGTGTCGCGCGCCATTAATTATAACGTTCAAATTGCGAATCGGCTTGCAAAATCTGTCGAATCCCTCGACACACGTGGTTCAATTTATGTCGGTATCACCATTTTTCCAACTCTGTGTACTTTTACGTATGTATGTTGAATCTACGTGACAAGGGTGCGTAAATGCATTTGTACGCGTGCCATTTACTCTCATGTATGAGGATTTTTCATGCAAATTCACATTCTAGTTATAAAATCGTTGGTTAATTTTTATAAAACGATTATCCCAGCGTTTCATGCGAGGCTAATATTAAACGAAATCCGGTATTCGCAACGGCATTTCTATTGTCCTATTCAACGATCAGAACGAAGATGAATGCACGCTTTGTGTCGGGATTTATTCTTTTCTCTTGTCTTTCCCCATCATCTTCTCTTGTTTTACTTCCTTTATTTATATTCGTTGCAAACCCTCGTATACTTTTTGAAATAAGATAATATTAATATACAATAATAACATAATGGATTATAATAATGACGGGGATGCTAGTCCCTTTTTTTCCCTAATCCCCTTTTTTCCCCTTAAATTTGTAAAATCCCTTTAAAACCCTAAACTCGAAAATTTTGACCCAATTTTCCCTTTTTTCCCTAAAATTTAACAACTGAATCGCTGGCATCCCTGTAATGGATTAGTTCTTTTTTTGGTGAAATAAATTTAGAAATATGAGTGATGACGATAATGCACTAGAATGAGGGTTGAAGTTGGCCTGTTGACTACTATAGTAGCTTGTAGTTTGTAGGTTGTAGGTTTATACGTAATGGTCTCGAATACATTTTCATTCTGAGATTTATTTTGCAAGAGCGCATAAAAGCTCTAGGGAATAGCCTCATCGACTGACCACTTGCAAAAGTTTAATCAAAAACATGCAGTTATGAGACATTCTTCCTTCTTTGATAGAAATATATAACGTACATATCTCTGTATATAAAACAATCTGGGTTTATCTGTCTCCTCTATTTACAGAATGAGAAATATTTATTCTACTTTTGAACATTTTCCATTTCAAGTACATGTGTTTCATTTAAGACTCTTTTGCATGCCGTTTTGAATTCATTGTTCATAGTTATGTTAGAATGCTTCTGTCCAACATTGTGATAAAGATTATCTCTGGGATTTACCGTGATATGAAAAATAAAACTGATTTTACTGCAAAAGTAAGGTCCGTTTTATCGCTAGTTTTAATGATAGATAAGGTGTGAATTTAATCCAGCGCTTATCGAAGTTGAACTATAAAGTAACCAACTAACCACCCTTACTAAATTAAGCGGACATAAAAGATATAATATCCATACCGGTAAAATATGACCAGTTTTATTTGCATTAACTTTTAATAAACGGCAGTGGTAAATATTTAAAGCTGAACCAACCGCAGTTTGATGGAATTATTTATCAAATAAATGTAAATCTTCTGTTAGTTTATTAAATAGATTGAAATTGTGATGACATTACAGATTACAAAAGCAAACTTCTCCTGAGCACGATGCATAAAATATTAGTTTTTGCAAAGTTTGGAGCATTACTCTTATTATAAATATTTGACAGCTTTGAAAGCACCACACGTTTGAAATTGCACGTACTGACCACTCATAAAGCATTTCCGAAATAAACTCCTTGCAAGTTGAGCGTTTTGGTAACTGTTTGAGTTCTTGGGTGGCAATAAATTTCGTGGGGTTCGTCGGTATAGAGTCGATCGCGTGAACTCGAGAATAGCCAGGCTCATTTCTGGGACTGTATACCTGTGTGCAGTTGGGCATATGTACCAGGCATATGAGTACGTCATACATTCTCTCGTACGCAAAGTATCAGGATCGACTTTATCCGCGAACACGCACCGAGTGGTTATTTATGTAATTTATGGTTCGAGTGCCTTCGGCGTCGACTGTTGACTTATACGACGTCGAATGCAATTTGAAGAAAACCAATCGTCCACCTCACGAAAAATAGTTACAAATTCAGGGTGGCCACATGTTAGAGAAGTCAGGGAAGTCAGGGAAATGTCAGGGAAACGCGAGTAGTTGTCAGGGAAAATAGAAATTGACATTTATGCTAATTATGTTATTTTTGTCGTATTGCGTATAATTTTATAGTTTATTTAACAGATTTTAGAAACTTTCCAAGGATTTCGAAGGATTTTAAAGAATTTCCAGACATTCTTTGAGATTCTTTGGGTTTCTAATGTTTTCAAGAGATTTTCAATACTTTTAAAAGATTTTAAGAGGTTTCTAGGAATTTAAAGGAATTACAAGAGATTTGTGTAATATTAAAAGAGATTTTTAAGAAAGTTTAGGGAATCCAAAGAATTTTAAGGAATTTTAAAATTCCTTGTGGAAGTTTGAAGGATTTTAAAAAGCTTGTAAGAATTTTAAGAAATTTTGATTTTTTAAAGTAATTTTAAGAGATTTTAATGTTCCTCATGGAATTTTAAAGGATTTCATGAGATTTTTACATATTTTAAAGAATTTCATAGTTTTTAATGGAATTATAAAGGATTTTAAGAAATTTTAAGGGATTATAAAATATTCTCGATGATTTTTAAAAGATTTTGTGAAATTTTACAAAATTTTAAGAGATTTTTACGTATTATAAAGGATTTCACAGTTTTTCATGGAATTATAAAAGATTTTAAGAAATTTTAAGGGATTATAAAATATTCTCGTGTAATTTAAAAAAAATTTTTTAAATTTTGATTTTTTAACAGTGATTTTAATGATTTATAAAAGATTTTGTAGAATTTTATAGAATTTCAAGATGTTTTCAAGAATTTTAAGAGATCTTTACATATTTTAAGAGATTTTAAAGTTTTTCGTGGAATTATAAAGAATTTTAAGAAGTTTGTAAAAGTTTAAAGAAATTTTGACATTTATAAAATGATTTTAAAGACATTAAATATTCCTCGTGGAATTAAAAAAAATTTCAAAAATTATTTTTTATTTTTAAAGGATTTTATGAGGTTTTTGTTTCCAAGAATTTTTATTTAGAGGTTTTAATGTATTTTAGGGAATTTCAAAATTTCTTATTGCATTTTAAAGTTTTTCACAAGATTTCGTGGAATTTTAATAGATTTTAAAGAATTTATGACATTTTATAGGATTTTAAAAATTATAGTTAAATTTTGAGAAATTTAAAGATATTTCTAGAAATTTCAAAAGATTTCAGTGAATTTTAAGGGATTTCAATAAGTTTCCAATAATTTGAAGAGATTTTGACGCACTCTAAGAGATATTAAAGTTCCTCGTGGAATTTTGAAATATTTCAAGAGATTTTTAAAATATTTTTTGGATTTTTCAAGAACTGTAGGAAATTTTAAGAGATTTTTTAGGAATTTTAAAAGATTTTGAAGTTTTTTGAGGAATTTAAAAGATTTGAAATGATTTTGAGGAATTTTAAACCAATTAGTGAAAATTTAAGGGTTTTCATGAAATATTAATGAAAGGATTTCGTCGAATTTTAAGATGTTTCTAGGAATTTCAAGAAATTTTAATGAATTTCAAGAGATTTCCAAGGTTTGTCATACATTTTTACGAATTTCAAGTCGTTTGAAGTGATTTTAAATTTCAAAAGATTTAAAGTGATATTATACGAAATTTTCGAAAAATTTCAATAGTGTTTTTACTGAAAATTTGTTCGCATTTTGATACTCTTATGTCAGGGAAATGTCAGGGAAATGAAAAAATTGAATCAAATAAAGCTTTGTACAAATTGAAAGGAAAAACAAGTCGATCATTTGAAAAATTTGAGAATATAAAAACGAAGGTATATATAAAAAGAGAAAAGTAATAGTAAAAAAACCATAATACTTTCTTTAAATTTATATCAGTGGTGCAACGTGGCATCTTCATTTTTGTTCCTTCCTCTTTTTGAATTTATCATAACGAGGACATTAATATCGCGTGCAAGGAGTCTTGCATGACTGCGAACTCATCCCTACTAGCCTTTTAGTTTAGGAAATAGAAAGGCGAGTCTGAAAACTGAGACGAATGTGGATAATCATTACAAATTTCGTTGATAGTTTCCATTTATTTTCGGCAGGTAGATTGATTTTAATCCAATGAAATAAATGTCTTTAGTTTTTTTGATTGCGTTCTCTCGTTATTAATTTTATGTTTCATATATTCTAATAGATTTAGCTTTGATATATATTTCAATTAATCGGATTATTTGAATATATTCATTTAAGGTTTCTCGTTCAATCGCCGACGAAGTTAAGTAGCGCTTGGCTCGGGTTTATTCAGACGTAAGTCATTTCACAGAAAAAATAGATAATATTTGTTACAGGTCAATTTAGCCCACGATCCAGTGCTAAAATAACATTTTCTTTCTACGGCTGGTGTGTATTCGAAGAATCAAACGATATTTATACTTTGATGTCGTTTTCAAATTTTTTATTCAAATTCACTTTGAACATCTACCCAAAGTTGTTGTGCCAGCGTTATTGGGACGAAACTTCTTTCAAACCTTCATGAATTTCATATATGCAGAATGCAAAGTGCACGCTGAACTTTTCAATGTTTTCTCGTTATTCTATAAACTACCATTTTCAAACTCTTCATCCTCATATACGAGCAATAAATTACTTGAAAGAGAGGATGCCAAAATTCTGTTTATTTATTTTCCGAAGGACATTATCTGAGATTTTATATAATAAAATCATAATAAGTAAATCTTATATTTATGCAGTTACATGAAAGTCAAAGAATATAAATCCGTGAACTTTTCGCGATTTTATGGGTATTGTTTTGCACTTGAAAAATAAATTTTAAAAAAGGAGAGAAAGACTTGACTGCAAGCGAAGATCTTTCCCTTTTTCAAGACTTGGCTATTGTTATACTTGAATTTTACTTAAAGAGGCAAGCATCCACTATGAGAAGTGACAGGCCGCGAAATGCGAAGCGTTCATTATCCTACGGGTTAAAGGGCATTCCTGACGTTCCTATTCGTCGGTTTTGGCACGATTCAGAAGCAAATGATGCGACGGGCTGGTGTCAAGTAGTGTCATTGAATAGCAGTTTCCTGTATCAAAGTAGATCTGCTTCTAAAGTTATAACCTGACCCCAGGTGCAATGTCGGTTTACTTCCCAATTTGTCTCATCTTATATTTAAAGAGTCTCTATAAAAAAGTGTACCTAACTGCTTCTCTGTTGCATAATTCACAAAATAACAGACTAAATTAATTAATTTCTAATAATAATACTTTCAATTATTACTTTTCTGAAAACTACACGGAGAAAACTTGATATTAAACCGTAATATCTAGCTATTTAACTATGGAACGTCTATCTAGATATTTAGATATACTAGCAAACCAACACGTACGCTACGCGCACGATTATTTATTTTACCTCTTACAACTTCAAGTCATTCAAAAACCAATAAAATTTCGCTGATTCAAATTTAGAGAGCAGATTTGAAACAATAATAAAATTTATGCGAGATTTTAGAGAAATTTCGTTACATCTTTTTTAAAAAGCTTCAAAAGGTTTCTAGGAATTTCAATGGATTTTGACAATTTTCAAGTGATTTTTACGAAGTTCTAAAGATTTTTAGGATTTTTAAAAGATTTCGTGGAATTTTTAGATATTTTAGGATATATTTCGCGGAATTTGAACGGAATTCATGAAATTTTAAGAGATTTTTTAAAGGTAGCGAATTTTAATAGATTTGAAATGTTTTGAAATTTTGAGAGAGATTATGAGGTTTCTAAGAACTTTAAGAGACTTTAACGAATTTTAAGCAATTTCTAATGTTTTCGTGAAACTTCGAGGAATATTTTAAGCGAATTCAAAAGATTTTTATGATTCTTTAAAGATTTTTTGGAATTTAATGAGATTCGTAATAATTTTAATGAATTTCAAACGATATATAAAGGGACTTTAAATTTTATCCTAGAATTCAAACAGTTTCAAGAAGTTTCTGAGAATTTTAAGAGGTTTTCACCAATTTTAAGAGATTAAACGAATTTTAAGCGATTTGGCAGGTTTTCGTGAAATTTTAAGTGATTTGAAAAGGTTTCTGGGTGTTTTAAGAGAATCTTAAGAGAATTTTAAATGTTGTCATAAAATTTTCAAGAATTTTAAAAGAATGCAAGAGATTTTAATAATTTTAAAAACATTTTACGGTATTTTTAAGAATTTTGTGAAATTTTATGAGATTTCGAATAATTTGAAGGGATTTTCTGATTTTTAAAAGATTTTGTAGAATTTAAAAGGATTTTGAAGGTTGTAAAATTTTAAAGCATTTTATGAGATTTTTGTAGAATTTTGAAGGATTGCATGGAATATGATAAGATTTCTAAGGATTTTAAGAGATTTTAAATGTGATAAGAAATTCCTAGAGGTTTTTTAGAAATTTTTAGAGATTTTTGCAAATTTTAACTTGGATTTCAAGAGATTGATGATTTTAATGGTTTTTGTGGATTTTCATGGTATTTTAAGAGGTTTCTGAGAATTTGAAATAGATTTCGAAGGTTTTCGTGAAATTTTTTTGCGCTATTAGTTTTTTTTGTCTTCTTTCAACTTCAAGTCATTCAAAAGCCAATCAGGTTTGCAACAACAATGTATGCGAGATTTTCGAGATATATCGTGACAACACTTTTTTAAGATAGGAATATCTTGATATTAAAACTTAATATCCAGATATTAAAATATATAATCCAAATATCCTAACATCTAATATTTTAATATCTGGATATTAAGTTTTAATATCAAGATATTATGTCTAAATATCTAGATAGTTGTCCCATAGTTAAATAGCTAGATATTACGGTTTAATATCCAGTTTTCTCCGTGTAAAGCGATTCTAATTACGAGTGTTAAAAATTGCAAGTATATCTGCTCTAAATTAAGTTTATTTTTATATTAAGTGAAGGTCTGCTTAGTATATTAAATTATAATTACTTTTCTTTTACCCCGATTCCTGTGGGAATCAGAAGGAGCTCAACAACCTCCTTTCGTATCGCGATGCCTTATACTTCTGCCTTTGAAATCTTATCCGCGCTACTAATATCGCTATCAGGTATTTATATTAAATATCAAGCAAACCTCGTAATCAAATTATAATACCATATTAACTGAAGTGGTACTGTCAGTGTCTGGCATGCATCTCACATGAACACTTGAGTACTTCACATAGCCAATTGCTGTCTCGAAAAGCACCTGCGATAGCAATTTGGAGAGAATCAATTTCAGGTGAAAATCTGTGCATAGGAAGAGAGTGAAAGACGATATTGGGGAGAAAAGTGTAAACCGGAGACTTCGCAATCTCAAAAATTTCAGACCAATATTTAAAATGAAAGGAAGGAAAAGAATCTGAAATATCAGGCATTTTTAAATTTTACAATAATAAATATTTTTCACTAAAACCAGATGATTTATATCTGTCTTTACAATACAATGCAAAATAATTATATTATTTAGGTTTTAATTTATTAATTTTTTAAATTAATCGACGCAATATTTTTTTTTGTTTCAGCTTGCCATCAAAACGAATTCAAATGTAAAAATCAACAATGTATAGACATTAGGCAATATTGTAACGGTGTCCAAGACTGCATAGATGGCTCGGATGAAATAAAATGCCGTAAGTATATTGAAAATATCTTTAATAATATTCTGATTATAGATTGCATTGCATACAGAAGAATGCTTATCGTTTTTGTGACAATGACGCATTGATAAATGATAAATGAGAACAAAAAATGTGCCCTGATGTTCAATAAATGAATTTTATAAATTTCCTTTCATTAAGACAATACAATCTCTGTTTTATTAAAAAAATTTTGATCAAAAGTTCGAGTCTAGATTCTTTTTGTCTGCTTTGTATGAACTTGATTAAATTTATTAATCGAGTCATTAAAAAAGTGTGGCGGAAGAGTTATTAAAATGGATATAAAAGGAAACGTTTATAGAGGGCGTCAAAAATGTGTTGCCTTTGTCGGGGCTCAGTAATGTTGATGCATGTTGACCTGTAGCATTATGCACATCTTTTGTAGATATGCGCCATTGTCCTGAAGGTAAAGAACGGCTTCATTGTATTTTTTATTATGTACCCACGTGCACGGCATTTTCTGCGTCAATAGAGGCAGCTTAAGATTCGGAGATCAATGTTTTGCACTTCAGCTTTATTTGTCAGTCTGGCTTTGACTTTTTTCGTTATTGTTATGTATATTATCACAACGAAAACTTCTATTTTTACAAAATTAACCGTCATAGACATTATTTGACATTTAATTTACATCGATAAATGAATAGCAGTTTTCTGTTGAAAAACGTTGTTGTATTGTGCGTGATAGTATTCGTTATTAGATGTTCACGTGACACTAATAAGTATCTACTATACGCATTACGCACCTTTCATTAGTTCAGTGTAAGCAGAAAAATAATTAGTTAAGTATGAAAATACTTTCAACATTTATAATAGTGAATTAGCAGTAAAATCTTAAAACTTATTTTCTTTAAAATTCCCATTTTTATAGATACTTTTCATAATTGTTTCTCTCCCCATTGTCCATAATAATTCTTACAGCGCAGAGTTTTTCAAACGTGTGTGATTTAGCCAAATGGGTCGTTTCGAATTATTGCGAACGCCTTATTGTTAGTACTATTTCCAACGCGCATGTTTTTCAAGTATTCATGCATGTCTCTGTTGAATATAAGTATATTAACTATGCTTATATCTTGTTCTCGTTATATTTTTGTAATTGTATATCTTAGTGTGTGTTGGGTTTATGGTTTATGGTTTATGGTATATTCTTTATGGTTTATACATATAACTAGGAGCAGCAGGTCGCATTAAGTGAAATTAATTATTTGCTTTCAACTTCTAAACCGTTGTTTTTTTCAATTCTAAATAGCACAACCTTCAGTATTTTAGAAGCATTACAACTATCCAGTTCTGGTGTAATTTGTTTGGTTGGGTGCTTTCAACTTCGAAATTGATTATTTTACTTGTCACTGATGTACTTATAGTAGGCAAGTGCTTGTGCTTAAAGTATGTATGTATATGTTATAACATAATAGTCGGTACACATTACGCACGTGCGAATATACATATGTTTCTTATATGGACGCTGCTAATGTTACCTTTACTCGGATATTATTTATTACGGTCAGCATTGCACGTCACCCTGGGCTTGCATGTGAATGTCCTGAAACTAATCATGAATAAGCCTTCGCATATTACGATGAGCTCAATAATTATAATAGCTGTGACAATAATAATAGCGTGCATCAGGGAGCGAGGCAAGGACGTTGCACTCGATCCCTCATTTTTACCCCCATGAAAATGTTTATGAAAAGACTTGTAAGTCTTTTTTAAAACTTATTACATTTTTCATAAACTTACAAAAGGAAGGATGGCCGTTTAATCTTTAATTTCTCCATGCCTTTTTCTCTTGTTTGTAGAGGATCTTAAGAAAAAAAATTGTACACTTCTCGAATGGCCTTGCGAAAATGGCAAGGAGTGCATCACACTTTCACAGTTTTGTGATGGAGAACCTCATTGCATGGACATGTCTGATGAAGAGAATTGTGGTATGCACGTTGCACGTTTATTTACTAACAAATTATTTTTTATCGCTTGTTTTAATTTATTATCGATCTCCTCAAAATATAAATAGGATATTTTTTCGTGTGGAAATTCATCGATCGAAGCAGCAGTACCAAGTTATATTCTATAGGAAAAAAAAAGATTTAAAAGGAATTTAAAGATGTTAAATCTCGGCGAATAGAAAAAGATTTAAAATAATTAAAGTTGCATTTGCAAGTTCTGGGAGAGTATACGTCAAGAGGGAACTTGGTGGTGATTTTTTTTTTTAATTTACTCTTTTTAATTGTCCAGGAACATTCGTTAACAGTATTAGACTAAAGCCACCAGAAACGCTTACGGAATGACGACGGCCGCGAGCGACATAAAAATTTCACCGTCCACCAAAATTCCACCCCTTTTCATTGAAATTTACTCGCGTTTATTAGTCGCCCTAATGACTGTCCACATTTTAATCCGACATTAATCCCTCGAGACTCAGCTCGCCGAAAGTCGCCGCTGTCAGAAATTTCGTTTCGTTCTCGCATTGTGCATTAACCGTTGCTAATTTTGGTCGAGAATTATAATATGTCACTTGTGAAATTGATCGAGCTATGTGAAAATTAAATTAGAGCCAATGGCTTCAGTTTTTTATTTATTATTATTAAACGTGTCAGAATGTACAAAATCCTATCGAATTTTCAGTATAAATACCCTTTTCCAATTTCCATTATTGATAGAAATATCAGATGATTGAAGATCTCTTTCCTGATTGGTTATCTATCATCAAAAAAACTTACTATAGATACTTTTTGCAATATATACACCAATGTTGCCATTCCTGAGTGATTGCAATTCATAGAAATTTCCGTTTCTTTCTTGTTTTCCTCTTTAAAGAAAAAATCCACATTTCGAAAATATAATTTTTAAAAGAGAACAGAATAATGACGTAAAAAATTAATTTAAAAAAAAGTAGTTAATACTCATTTATCAAAAACTGGAACATTTCATTTCAGTTTTTAGTGATATACGTGATAAACGATTTTTATTGCAGATACAGTTTAGTCACGTTTCTATTGTGCTGCTTCGATCAAAGAATCAATTCATTACTTTAACCTCTTTTAATTTACCTGAAAGGACTATTGGAACTATCTATTTTTTTTTAAATTTCATTTTTTTCAATTTATAAGTATTATATAATATTATTCCGTTTCCTTATTATTTTTTTTTAGAAAAAAAGTATTCAATGTTCATCTAAATCAAATGCATGTTTATATTATTAAAATAATTGCATGTAATTCTAAAAATTTGTGTTTAATTATTAAGTTGGGTAACAATTAAGGTGGAGGATTGTAATTAACTTAAAGTATTATCGAATTGAATATGCACAACACTTTTAAGTGTTAGACTTATTTAAATATGTTGTATTCTAGTCATAATTAATTGTTGTCATTTCTTTGCCCTACTGTCCAATTTCAATGGGAGAATTAATCGTAGGAGGACCTCGTTTCACATTTTCTATTGCTACTCGTTATGTCTATTGTGATTTGTATCAAACCTGTCTTCGTGAATCTACTTTAATTATTGTAAAGTATATTACTATGAATCAAAAAAAAAAAAAATAAGTATTTTTAGAATTTAACAATTCATTTAATTACGTATGTTAATTTCAATGACTTTAAATTATGTATTGATAACATTCTATTTTTATTTTTCATTTTTTTTTTTATTATTTTGTGTCTTAATCATGTTAATATTTAACTAATTTTTATTCGTCGAGTTTCTATTGGAAATAGAAATGTTAGTGTCGAAATATTGGTCGAATTTTCTAATATAATATTCCAATTATAATATTCCAATTCTTGTGTCAGCAATTTGTTGCTTGTTTCGATTTTCGATTAGGAAGTTCTCATCTGCACTTCTGCGCCTTTCCACAATGCTTGGTGACAATCACATGATTTATTTATCATTCCTACAAATTATAATATTATACATATAATATTATTTTTAATTTTTGAATGTAAATTCCCTTGCAATTTGAAATTTTGATTAACCTCATCACTGTATATTTATTTATGTGTACGCTCCAAAGACTTTTCATCAATCTGACTTCGTTTATGAGCTATAATTATTATGAATTGATAACATGCCAAATACAAATATAAAGTTTAATTAACTCATAGACGGAAACGACTTTGTAGGCCTTTGTAACAAAACTTGATATGAATTTAAAAATTTACTATTAATCCTGTAATTGTCACTTCTATTTCCTACTTGTGAATTACGCTTTCAATTTGTATACCAGGTTAAAAGTTCTTTATAGATTATCTGATAACGTCAAATTGTGTTAATTTTCTCAGCTGAATTAATTTTGTTCTTCCGATTATAATCTTCATTATTTTTGTCCACTATTCACTCGAATTCAACACTCAAAGAGTTTTTTGCTGGATTGAATTAAGTAATAGTTCTTTGATTAATATAATTAATATCTTCATTTTCAGTGCTATAGCAGAATAAATTTGAATGAATCTATTTACATTTGAATCTATGTTCCTACTAAATTAGTTTTTTAGTTATCGATTGTCTTGAAATGAAAAAATCTGGCAGTAAATTCTTTAGGTGAATTTGTTGAACTCCTTTGTGTCTGAGTCTCTTCCAAAATGTCTCAAAATTGTGTCGCTTGTGTCAATTTGATCCTTTTCTCTTCTTCACCTGCTGGATCAGTCCTCGTGAAAAATATTGGATCAGAATGAAATAATATCACAGAATCGATTAGCTTGAATTCAATTCTTGCAGAATCTAGAAGGAAATGTACGGAAGACGAATTCGAATGCACGCCAGGGTACTGCGTGCCAATTTTCAGACGTTGCGATGGAGTCAATGACTGTCAAAATAGAAAGGACGAGTTATACTGTGGAGAATATAACAGTATGATATATAATTTTATTATCAAAATATTCAACTAAATTCACAGGACACCTAAGTATTTCTCATGTAATATTTTTAACTCCTGGTGAGGTACAAAGCATTTCGATAGGCAATAATTTATTACGTATAAGTATTATGTATATAAGCTATTATCATAGTTTTAATTCTTTAATTCGTAAGGTTTTAACTAAAATATTTGATTCCATAGCCATATTCAATTTGATTTGGTGGTGGAAATTAATTTTGATTTGATATTTGCTTGAGCATGTGAATGAAGTAATCTTTTTTATAATGACAAATAATTTACGAATGACGCTAAGTTAGCTATTATTAGTCGTAATTAGAATTTTTTGTTAACAGCGCATTTAAGATACAAAAAGTCAAAAATTATTCTGTTCTGTAATCATCGATTTGATAATCATTATTTAGCGAAGGTTTGTAATTTAAATACGGATCTGACACCATTAATTCCCAAGAGTGCTATTTTTAATCAGAATATATCGATTTCCGGACAAATCTCCATTAAATTATTCTGTTATTTACATAATTTAGTTAATTTTCTCTTTGGTTTTATTTATTTGAGTTCTTTTTGTTTTTAAATCGATACAGAAACCCATCATTGTGGACAGGACCAGTTCGAGTGTGATAGTGGTCGTTGCATCAACTTAAATTTGAGGTGTGATGGTCACCATGATTGCCACGATTATACTGACGAAAGCAATTGCAACGGTAGATATTTATTTTCATTTTTGTTTCATTTTATTACATTTATTTATTATAAGTACTATGATTTCTTTTTTATTTCAATCTAGGGGCATCTTATCTAATAAATAGTTCAAGGGAATTCAAGTTTAATTCAAACGAACTTATAGGTCTTTACACTATTAAAACTTATTATTTAACCCATTTCGAATTCAAATATAATTTTTTACAAATACATGATTTTTCTTCTTAATTCAATTTTAGTGACGACGTGTCCTGGGGAACAATTCCGTTGCTTAGATGGCACCTGTCTACACATCGAAAAAAGATGTGATGGAGTTCCGGACTGTCGTAACGGCGACGACGAGAACCAGTGCGGTAAGTTATCAAGATATCCAGGTTACATGTTAATTGATACCCAAGTCCCTCAGTTCTTCTAAATTGATTTTCTCGTACGATCGAGCCCCAAGGAACTTCTGAGAAATCGATTTAGAATGCACCTAATTACCATTTTGTGGATATGCGAGAGTAGCCACTGCATATGAAATAATGTCCCCGATAATGATCTACAGATTCGAGTTGAACAAAAATATATACTCTTAAGGAATTACTCGATTAGCTTATGAGGCTGCAAAGACTTATTGCACAAGGTGTGGCATTTTCATTAGGCGAAAGATATATATCCTTGATGTACCTTGCAGTTGAGGCAGGTGCAATATTTAATAGGAAACTTTTCATTTTCAATTTACTTTAACATTTTTCAAAGTTAGCCCGCTTCGATATAATCATTCTTATTAATCTGATTGGATACTTAGCATCAGCTTAAAATATATTTGTAATAGTGTATAAAAAACCAAACATGACCGGTTAACTTTCCTAGTTGGTAGATTTATTATTGGTCGATTAATTTTGATTCCTTACGATTCGAGGATCATTTTATAAGCTTTTGTTTACAATTGAATACGAAATGACGCTTGTAATGTTTTCTCTTGAATCGTAGATGTCTGTAGTTTGTGTACAGTATAGAAAAAGTAACAAAGCTCAAAAGTCGTCGTGCTTTTCGTAACTAACTTGGCCAAGTTTACTAATAATCGTAGCAGAATCTCATATCGCCTCCAGACTTAATTATCTGATAACTTGTCTAATCGTCTAATAATAACTAGTCTTCAGAAATCTGTCATTTGCACATTCTAGAATTTTCCATCATTTACTTGGTAGAAGGTCAGCCTCCTCATTCTTCACTCTCCCCATCATCTGCGCGTAAAAAAGTAAATATTTATGTATGCAGTATGCAGATTCGGCGTCGTAAATGTTTTTTTTTTTTGTTCTTATCGATTCCCATACGCGCCATGCCACCTCGGCCGAGTAAATGCATACCTAACTTAATTTATCCGCCATCACGCACGACAGAGCTTTTCAATTTTCCAGTACTTTACGCTGACCAAACTTTCAGCCATCGTTTCTCATTCAGAATCGGCTTTTCCTCAATTTTTTTCCCAGTCTTATATATATATCTTCCAAGGTCAATTTCTATTTTGCCTTTTCGCTAAGTTTTCCCAAAGTGTTTTTTAATATGTAGGAAAAGTAAGAGGGAACAGTTTAATGAAATAAAAGGGCTAAAAATTTACTTTATTTTATTTATATCGATAAAAGAATCGTCAAAAAAAAAAAACGATTTTCTAGAAAGTAGATCTTATTTCGGGATTGACGTAGATGTTTCTCCATTTATAATAATTAGGTAGTGGGTGGTGGGTTAAATGTAGCAAATAAAAATTAATACATTAAAAACACGGTGGAGGGAATACGGGTTAGAAAAAACGTAAGAAAACACAAAAAAGCATGAGTGTGGTGTGTGGAGCAGGTTGCAAAGCTGCGGAATTTAGCTGCGCGGACGGAACTTGCATCAACTATGGGTTGCAGTGCAATGGCTTCGAGGACTGTCAGGATGGCTCTGACGAGAAAGATTGTGGTAACTATGCCATCTCCAATCACTACACTTTTTCCTTCTTTTCCCACTTCAAAAACTCACCCACACACTCACACACTGCACCTTTTCTCAACAGGTTCAAAAATTCTTTTCTGAACAACGTCTTCCAAATTAATACATACTTGGAATTTCGTGTGCTTCAGAAAAGAATTTTGCACCAATCTATCTACAGATTTTAAAAACCTCAGTTGAAGAAAAATTTCGAATTTTGATTCATAAAAGTCTCATTGTTAAAAAAATTAAATTTTTACATTTTCATCTTTCAAATAAAATTGTTTTATTTGTTTTTTTACGATCCTAGAAAGTACCTGTCGTGAAATGTTGTCAGAATTAACTTAAAACTTGAAATATTGACAGAAGAGTAAAAAATACACTCAATTTCACAGAAAAGTATTTGTTTTTATTTAAAAAATTAAAATACAAGGCCGGCTCGATTAGAAAAGAATCATTATAGGTTTCTTTGGATAAAAAGAATAATTGAAGCAGAAAAAAAGTGTTTTTCATTCTTTCGCACTCTGACTTGCACATGCATATGTAATAATGCAATGTACACACTCGCACTTCAATATACGGGCACGAACGCAGGGTCGTGTGGGGGAGGGAACCCCATAAAGAGCGTTGAAGAGGGACTTCCTGACTCGAGGCAGTTTTCTTATTTGAAATTTTGTCTTCACAACTTCGATGCATCGTCTCCCTTCTTTTCTTCTCTGTATTAGAACTTATTCAGCCAAGAAATCCCACACCGCCGAACCTTTGATCAACTTCCCTTCTGAGACTTTGCAAACTTGACTTGATTCACCTTTTATTTTTTTAATTTTCTTCCCATCATTTCTTTTATATCTGTTTCTCACTTTCTCCTCTTTTATAATTTCTTATTTTTTTTGCTTTTTCTTGTTTCTTCCTTTCTTCCTTGTTTTTTATATTCTTGTCACCTCAATTCTCAGATACTTCTTCCTTTCCCTGTTTTTCTTTCTTCTATACCGCCGAGCAATGGATCGACAATTGTACATCAGCGGGAAGGATTTACGGCTTATCAAGAACCAATGGTGGCGTAATTACAAAGCAGAAAAGAAACCATTCACTTGTTGCGACTTTGTGCACACTGTCCGCCAAGAAAGTCTTCAGAAGACCAATGGAAAGAAGGATAATAAAATTATCCACAGAAGCCTCACCTGCACAGTTTTCAAAGAGACTTTGTCTAAATTGCTAAGTGGAAATGTCGTGTTTTCAAAAACAAAAGTAGGTAGAGTTTCTTGTTTATTATAAAATTTCTGAAGAAATCAAGTTACGACAGTTCACCTGCCAGTGAAATGTAATGAACAAAGAAATCCAATTTAAAAATGCGGTACATGTAACTGAAATTGAGAGTTAAGATTGAAAATTTTCCAGTAATTTCAATAAATATTTCTTCAAGCCGTGAATTCTTCCCCAGAAAAGAATCTATGCTCTCCATAATAAACCGTTCGTGCCTGTCGATCGCTATAACATGTTCTCGTTTTATTTTTATTTCATTGATGTCGCCACTCTCATACTCATCCACGTAAATTCCGTCACGTTCGTGTCTTAGAAACTGTTTCATGGCGAAACCAATATTCCAAGACCAGGATTGAAAAAAATCAAAACACATCAGAAAAGCTGCAAAAATGGAAACACAGAAATAGGAGTCGAAACTTTAGAAATTCTCGTCGATTGACTACAACAACTTCAAGCAGTTCCGTCGATTTTAACTCCATCATAGGATCTAAGTCTTCAAAAAGAAAGAAATATTGTGATAAAAGAAAAAATAAAAATTGTTCAACTTCCTCGAATTCCACGAACACGTATTTTGCTAAGAAACAGTGGATTTTTCTCAACCAGAATAATGACAATGTGAATAATGGTGAAAAGTTCGATAAAAATCGAACCACGTCAAGTGAAACTGAAAAAAAAATTATCATTACTGCAAATACGGAGTCATCTAAACCAAGAAAATCTTCGATGATCACAATTTGGCAACATGAACCCATCCTTCATAATAACAGAACTATTATTCTCACTACAAAATTTCAAAAAGAGGATACTTCTATTGTTCAAACTGGTCATGAAGCAATTTCGAGCAACGCTGTTATAAAAATCGAAAAGAAAGTGAAAGCGAAAGCTGGAAATAATTCGACGAAAAGCTTTAAAAAATTTAAAAATAAACGAGATTTCTTGACTACTGAGGAATATTTAACTTTAATCACAGAAACAACGACCAAAAGTGGGAGAAATAAAATCAGAAATAAGACGAAAAATAAAAGGCCGAGAAAGACTACTACACCTGAATCGACAACAGATGATTTTGGCGTTGAGGTATTTGCAACAAATAAAATTTACATGAAATTTGAGAGACAGGGGGATAAAAATTCTACTCATGGAGGAAAATTTATAAAAAAAGGAGATTATAAGTCTAAAGAAAAAGAAAATGTAGATTTGAAAGCGAACGTTACTCAAGAATTTATTAAACATGAAAGCACCTCTAGAAATTTAAGTCTCATTATTGAAGAAAATATTACCAGTAGTACTACTAACATTAATAATAACGTTAATAGTAAAAACATGTCAGAAGATAATAGTTCAGCTACTCACAGATTCATAAAGAGTCAAATTCATTCCTCAACTGAAAATACTTCAAATTCTTCTCTCTCTATTACTGAACCTTCCATAAAAAGTACTAAGAAACCTGGAAAAAATAGAAAGGGAGAAAAGCGAAGGTTGGGAAAAACAACAAACGAAACCTTGCAAAACTTCTCAACAGATTCACACGTTCAATTTTCACCCACAACAAAACCACCTCTAAAGAAAATAAAGCACAGAAAAGAAAATAAAAATTCCACTAAAAATAAAAAAATAAAAAGTGATTCAAACGACAAAATAGCAAATGAGAATATTATTTTTGATTACAAAAATTTGCATGAGAATCAAACAGATATTCAGGTCGGAAACTACACAGCAAAAAAGGGATCTGCACTTCATCAATATATCCTAAAATACAATAAAAATTACACACTTTCGAACACAACTGATCTCGTTAAATTAGACAAGAAAAAGGGCCGTAAAGAGCTTGAAAATTACGAGACCTTGACAACTCCTAAAATTGAAAATGAAGAAAAATTAAATACGAACATAAATAAAACTACGAGTGGAAGAAAGAAATCTGAAACTAAAGTAGAGACTTTAGTCTTCGAGAACAATAACAGGAAATCGAATAAAGAAAATTACACAAATGAAAATACCACTTTTTCTAAAATACAAATAAAAAATGAAAATATGACATCAAAACATCAGCGAGAATTCCAAATGCATGTTCATCAGTGTCACATGAAGTGCGTCAATTACTGGCGGAAACTTTACGAAGATTTGTTGAAGAATGTTACATCGAATTCAAATGGATCCTTTCAAGGTTTTACTCCTGTAGAAAATCCTATCGACTCTGGATTTGTCGATTCTTCAGAGGGTTCACCTGACTGCTGGAAGACAATTACAAATTCGGGGGTTGAAAGTTCTTCACAATTTCCCCGTGAAGTAGAAATAAATGGGGCAAAGAAGGAAGACACGAAAAATAGTAACAAAAAATCTATCAAGAAAAAAACGAAAAAAAGGAGGAGGAAAGGAAAAAAGAGAAGAACAACTCTGAAGAGTATAGACGAGTCAACCACCATCAAAAGTGTCACAAATCCTAACGTTTCTGATTCCGTTTCGATCGGAAAAGTCATCAAATTCACAACTTTGAGCAATGCTCTTATTATTGGATCTGAAACTTCTGAATCTGTTTCAAAAGCTAACACTGAGGAGAAAAATTCAGATTTCCAAGCCACGAAAGTCGGAGATATTTTAATATCCGCTGAATTGAAAAATACAATTGAACCAACGACAACTCTTTGGTTTGAAGGTTCCACTAAGAAAGAGGGAGAAAAAATTTCCGGGGATTCGAAAGAAGTTGAAGAAACTACAAAGGAGGACAATTCTTGGCAAACAACGAAAAATGATAATTTTTGGGAAATTATGAAAAATCACATTTGGAATAGCATTAATGATAATGACTCAAAAACTTCAAAGAAAAGTTCCAAATCTTTGAATGTAACAGATACGCAAATAATGGATGTAACGGAAAGTATTGGAAAAATAAATAAAAGTATCAGTTGTGAATCTATCGATTGTAAAAATGACAAGTCAGTTGAGAGAATCATAAAAGTGGAAGAAAATTATTCTTCTTCCACTAAAGCGAATCAGAAGACTAAGAAAAATAAACATAATTGTAAAAATAATAAGTGCAAAGAGAAAAGGAAGACTACTAAGTCCCAAAATAGTACAAACTCCATAAGTACAACCATTTCGGATTTTGGATTAAGAATTAGCACAGAAAAACTTAATATCACGACTGGGATTTATAGTCCTGAATTTCTTTCTGATGAGGATTCTGATTCTAAGGAGATTAGGAATAAAAGTAATGGAACTACAACTAGGACTTCAACTACACTTAGTTTGTGGGACACATTTTTTGGAAACAGTGAGGATGACAATGACATAAAATCTGGTGAAAGGTCAAAGAAGGATGATAATGAAATTTCGGGATATAAGAAAAAAGATAATGAAAATAAAGTTTTTGAAGATAAGAATGAAAAGGATGATGAAGAAAAAAATGAGAAAGATGATGACGATGATGATGATGATTATAAAGATAAAGATTATGAAGATCTAGAAAGTAAATGCAGACCTAATGATCATTTTTGTGATGAGATTTGCTTGTCTCGCGAATTCATTTGTGACTCGATACGACATTGTGCTGATGGAAGTGATGAAGAAAATTGTGATGTCCATTACAATATTAAAGTTGAAAGCGAGATTCTAACCGAGTTTAACAGGATTATGGAATCCACGACCTACAAAAAACCTGAATCTTGTGAAGAATGGGAATTCTATTGTGATGGAAAATGCATCAATGAGGGAAAACGTTGCAATGGAATTCGTGATTGTAATGATGGAAGCGACGAGGATTTCGAAAAATGCAAATCAGGTAGACCAGAGACCAAAGTACCTTTTGGGCTAAAAGTGTTCGTCCAAACTTGCTGTACAAAATTGGCTTTTCTGGGAAAAAATAACCGAAACTATACTGGTTATAATATAACCGAAACTAAACAAACAGCTTTTAGATGAATTTTTTTCGCAAGCCATTTTACATTTGGAGTTGGTTCAAATATAAAAGCGTATAAAAACTTAATGGATATTATACACATTTTAAAGCCTTCTACTACGAATTCCAGAAAATCTTTTAAAAATGTTTTTTCTCACTTTTGCAGAGTGTAATTCTAAAATATTCAAAATATGAATGGAAGAACGAAATGTAGATTTCATTTAAATAAACTGTTTTATTTAATAACTCTGCGTAAAAAATTCATGCTATAAAAAGTATACTTTCAAAGAGATAGCTGAAGGGCCTGTTTGTAAAAAACGAATGAAGAAAATAAACCAAAAGTCTCATTGTGTTGGTGCGTCCCTCACCACTAAAAAAGGAAGAATAGCAGGACTGTAAATAATTTACATGTAAGCGCTTGAAACGTATCGTCTTTTCTCCTTTGAAAAAGGTGTCTATATGTGAATGGGAACATATTCGAAACGGGATTTTTGTTTCGAGGTTGACGATTAGGGTTGATAATTAATTTGGTAGTTCATAAGAAAGTATGATTGTTGATAAGTATTAGGTTTATACATATGTAAATCATTAGTGTATTGCATTACTATTGGTCCCCCTTATCAATCATATTTATTACTTCATTGATAAACACACACATTTTCACACAATTTTTTTCACATCAAAATACTCTGTATATATAATACACAAAAACACAGACACTAAACTACTCCTTGTAAATTGAAAAGTAAGCTTTAAGTGTTAGAAAGCTTATTAAGTTCTCTGTAAAAACTTTCTTGGGTTGTGGAGTTACAGGTGCTTTTGATGTATCAACTACTCTCTAATCATCACTCTATCAGCTATCCTAAAACTGCTTTCAATGTTTTTCTATGTTCATACAGCTTTCTCAAACCAGTCTCTCGAACCGTTTTTGGTACAACGAAATTAATCAAAGTATCAATCAAATTCAATCAAAGTAGATTGTTTTAAACATAGAAGTCTTCTTAATTTAAAAATTGTTTATTCGTGGGCGGTCAATAATTATGCAATCTGTCATCTCATATTCAAGAATTTTTTTTGTATTTATTTTGGTATATCATATAAATAAGTGACTTTAACAATTGTAGAGTCTGAGAAAAGTAAATTATGTAGGTAAATATTTATTTTAATATAATTTTCCCAGAATGTGAGTTAATGGTGTAATTTTATTTAAGGGCATGTAATACTTTACCATAAGAGCAAATTAGTTATACCAATTATACGTTCATAATAATAAATATTTTTAGCTAATAAGGTTTATTGACTCTTATTAGCTAAAAATATTTATTATTATGAACGTATAATTGATATAACTAATTTGCTCTTATGGTAAAGTATTACATGCCCTTAAGGGAAAAAAGAGTAAAGTAAGGGTAAATTTAGAAGTCAAGAGGCTGACTGAAGAATGTATAAATTAGACATTGATCGCCCACACAAGTCGATTCGCTTTAGCGAAAAATAAGGTGTGAATATAGGTCAAGTATTTGATGAGCCCTAATCGAAATCGTTTACCAAACGGCACGCGAGACGCTATGTTTGATAAAAGGGAATCTATTTCATTGGCGGGCCCTGTAGGTTTGGCTCCGTGCCCTTCCATGGACTTCACCTGTGAGGATGGCTCTTGTATTCCAAAAACCTCGGTCTGCGACGGCTATGACGACTGCCCAAAGGCAGAAGACGAGCTTCATTGTGGTACATACTCCCTTTCCTTAAAACCTCTTATAACACCAGGAAAAACTCTTTTGAATGTCTCTCTTATTTCTTATTATCACCTTTATTTATTTGCCGATAAAGTAATTTTCAAACATATTTTGTTTGAATATTATTTTAATATTACCAAACGTTTCCAAATTGCTGTAAAACATTTTTTGACATATTCTTTATTTAGGGAGATTTGATCCGCACTTTGAATTTAATTCAACCAGATCTGATTTCTTTTTCAAAGTAGAGAACTTCAAACGAGTTTAGAACATTTTTCCTCTGGTGTTGAGTTTCCGAGACCTTGCTTCGCATTTATGCAGGTGCTTTCCGTGAAATCGACTCTTGAAATCTAATTGAATTTATTTGACTTTATTATTTTCTTTTTTCATTTGACTTATTCTCTCTTTATTACATTTTGAATATATAAATAAATCAGAATTTATAGTAAGTATCAAGAAAGTCGATTTGACGGATATGAAGCGTTAGATTTCTTAAACACGGAGAAAAATTTTAGAGAATATTCTGTAACTCATGCAGATTCATTTTTCTCTGTGAATATGAGATACAACACTTCAGTATATGTTGTTAACTGAGTTGCTAGTACAGTAATTAATTATTACTCCCCAGTCCTCTAACAAAATAATACGTACTATGTAATTACGTAGTCTGCAGTTTAATCTTTTGTGATTAAAAGTAGTAAGCCATGCTAAAATCTAGAGCTATAGTGTTATTATCTATTCAAAAGCAAATTTATCATTGATTCGATTTACAAGAGGATGTTGTTAGTTTCTGTATTATCAAATTTTCCTTATTCAAACGTGAATAGTGAATTAGACTGAAATTACAAAAACAGCTCATTGGATGATGAATCTATTGGATATGCTAAATAATTCGCAATAATAATTCATTAATTTATGGAAATATTCGTATATTTTCTGAGAAATCGAAGGAAAACTAAGTTTCATTGGTAGATCTCGTTTAATATTTTAAATAAATATTTAAATATCATATGATTCAATCAGTTTACTTATAGTTTCATAAACAGAAATCGGATTAAGACTAATTTCGTGAGATTAATATCGTGAGCTTATTATCATAAGTTTAAGATCAATATTAATTGAGCCTCATTTCAATTTGTTTGAGCTTTTCATTCAAAGCTCGAAAGAGAACTTAAGGAATTAATTTTTTCTGTGTTGACTGATCTTGTTGAATGTGACGTAATTATATACATAGATAGTTCCTGAATACTTTGCAGACTACTCGTTGAAATTAAACTGCGTGCGATTATAACTTGAGTTCGTTTATCTAGTGGACAAGGCATCACTTGACGAGGCCAATGCAGCCCACATTCATTTGTCATATCTATTATTGAAAAGCTAATTTGATGGGCGCTGGGTGTTTTAAATTTAGCATTAACTTAATTGAAATCTCAAATCGAAGCATTCTTGTTATTATAAACAAACTATATTTATAAGATATTTTTTTTTTCATTTTTCATGAAGAAATTAGGTTTTATGATTATTTTGAAATATAAATTTTCAAGAGCACTGTAAATTAAAACCTATTTTGAAATTACGTCACTTTATTTCACGAGATCACGTCAGTCATCGATTTACAGTTGGTGTAGCATCGTGATTATTCAACGAGAATATTTCAGATTGCACATCACTCGAGAGTTCTTAATTGATTGAAGCATATGATCATCTTGAGAAGTTGCATTCCTTTAATATTTCACCAGAAGTAAATAGAATCATCGTACTATTTTTGAAACTGAATGATCTAATTTTGAATAATATTTCAAAATGTCAGAAGGTTTTTAAATTTCATTTGAATATTTTCCTGGATAGGCCACATAAATATTCCTTCGTGTTTTTTCATAATTCGATTATGTTTTAAATAACTTTTGAAGCCAAAAAAGGATTCATTAATTAAAGTTCGAGTTAAGTTGTTATCCATATTTATTTACTAGGAATAAATTATTCTTTCTGAATTTTTAAATAGACTTTCTTGGCATTCGAATCTAAAAAAAAGTAATTTTACCAGTTATTGTGGCTTTCGCTTTTATGAATGTGTTTTTTGCAAATTTCTGCCAAAAATAGACCGAGATTGTACGCCAACCCAATTCAAATGTGCCACTGGGGGAAAATGCATCGAAGGCATCTACAGGTGTGATGGTCATCCGGATTGCCCGGATAGAAGTGATGAAGATTGTCCTTCTGTTGCGCCTACTGACAAAAATTCGTTCTCCAATTCTTCTACGAGTACGCCATTTTGTGTTTAATTGCTTTTTTCTTACTAAGAAACTTTTCTAGACGATAAATCTTCTCTCAAAGTTTTGATCGATTAATTCATTTCATTTTTTGATTCAAAAACATTGAAAACGTTATTAAACATTTTTAAGTATCTAAATAATAAGTAACAGTTCTAGTAATTTTATAAAAAAAGAATTTTTCAACGTTCTTCAAATTACTAACTAATTTTCTTTCTTGTAAATGTTTACCTTGTCAGAAAAGTATTTTCTCGTCTTTCACTGCTTCCAGTTTGCTTATAATTTCTGTGCTTTGTCAGAAGCTGTTGCAAAAAGTCTCTGTTGTACAAAGTAATACTTTGCAATTCTCAGAAAAACTTGTCCAAACTTACTTTTTGTGTCATTCATTTTAATTTACCTTATTTCTCATTTCTATTATACGTATTCACATATTTTATTCACGAATCTAAATAATTTTGGATTTTAAATCGCTCTTTATTATTGATTAAATGAATGATGCTTTTATAGTGAATTTATACAAAAGTTGAAATAATGAACAAGTTTTTCTCTGGCAAGAGCAATTTGTTAATAGTTTATAGATGCTTTTGTGTGCTTTTTATCCATACTTTCCCTCAATGTGCAATTAGACCAATCGGGGCCATCCTGGAATAGTGTGGCAACAAGAGAATGTGATCCGAGGACCGAAATGCGTTGTGATGATGGACAGTGCATTCCCCTGCGTCGAAAATGTGACAATGTCATCGACTGTCGAGATCGAAGTGATGAACGCGAATGTGGTAAGAGCTTCAATAACAATTTACCTCTTTCCCTATCCTTCATTCTCCTCCTCTTTCTCTATTAAAACTTTCAATCTTCATTCTCTTTTCTTTATTTCCGACACTCCTCAGAAATGTAATAATTCATAGAAGACTCAAGAAAAAAGTCTTTAAAAAAATTAGTAGAGGACTCGTGCACTCTAGAGTAATTCAATTGGGTCGTGTGAAGCATATCAGCCTATACTTCTATACTATACTTCTTTTCTTATCAAATAAAGTATAAAGGTTCTCGGGAAAAACTTCATTTTTGAATTTTTAATATTAATTAGTTAGAAATCAGTTCAGTAAATATGCACTCAAAAAATGTTTGCTTAAGTTAAGGGTGTTGGACCCAAGTGTTAAGCTCAAAATTCCATTCTCCATTTTACTCAACGAAAATTATAGATAAATATTTTTTCACTCTGTAGCACTAATCTTTTTTCAAATATAAGATTGCATACAGAGCGAAAAAATATTTAATTTCGATATTTTTTGCATAAAATGAAGAATTAAAAATCTGATCTCAAAATTCAATATTTTCATTTTACTTAAAAAATATTTAAATAAGATATTTTTTCGCTCTGTACGCATAATTCTAGTTAAAAATTGATTAATTCGACCGAGGGAAAAAATTCTAAATTTAATATTTGTTGAGTAAAATGAAGAAATCGAATTTTTAGATTAGAACTTGGTTTCAACACCCTTAACCAGAATTCTGGTCACATTAATCAAAATTTTGACATTTTTTTGAGTGTGAAATTTTAATAAGCTAGATAGCAATTATACAATGCAATATTAAGAACTATTCATAATAAAAATTAACGTTTGTGCTCCACTTGATGGTAATTCAGTAAGACGTCAGCGTTAAGTAGTAGATCAGATATTAGTCAGGCACAGGAGTGAGTAGTTAGAGTTGGAACTGGTCAGACAGTAGAATCAATCATCAACAGCAAGACAGTAGAAAAACTGTACTGACATTTTTTCAGTTTATAAGGAACCGTACTTAAATTACGTAACAGCTTAAAAAGGGGGGGTCAAGAGATTCTGTTACGATTTTTATGGAAGGGGGGGAGGGGTATTTCAGTCATGTACGTAATTTTTGGAAATTCGAAAATTAAACAAATATTATTCAGTATATGAAGATTTTTAAGGAAAAATGGTTTAAATATTTTTGTTCCGTGAGGTTTATATACATGTTTTGTAAATATTGATTTATTTTTATGAATTTTTATATACGTAGAAGTCTTTACCTGCAATGCATGTAGATACTAAAATACAAATACTAAAAATTTCCATTAATTTCAAGTCCCATATATCATATTATTTCTGTAAATCAAAAATTACGTACAATAAGGGGGGGGGGTAAAATATTTTGTGACGGATTGTTACAGAGGGGGGGTCTTAAAGTAGGTTTAAAATGCGTTACGTAATTTAAATACGGTCCCTAATCTAAACACTTACAAAAATATTAATTAACTTAAAATAAAGTAAATAATAAATAATAAAATAATCAAAGATGTGTTTAAAAAATTGCAAAATTCTTCCAAATTTTAATTTGATACATTTAATTAAATTCAAAATTCAAAATTAGTTTAATGCTAATATAAATTTTTTAAATTTGAGTTATAAATTATTATTGAAATGAATGAGAAGAATATTTATAATCCTTACATTCCTTTAAATGAAATTTCCTTTCTGGTTTAGAAAAAAATCTAAAATTAGTTAAAATCCACAAAAATCCGTTCCATTTCCTGCCTCTAAATGCTGATCAGTGTCCTCGAAGCTTTTTGTCAGCTTTTTTCGTGTCTATGTCGTAAAGGGGTCTGCATTCCTGGAGAGTGGAAATGCGCGAGCAACAACGAATGTATTCCGGAAAGCGAAAGATGCGATGGGTTGTTACAATGTGAGGACGAATCCGACGAAATCGGATGCGGTAATTATCAAATTACAAAATTATAAAGACTATAAATTTATTTCCGCTTTTTTTCCACTTGCAACAAACACACCCTCCCATCATTGAGTGCTATTAAAAACTTGCTCAATTTTTTATAAAGATTATTATTTATTCTTCTGTTAGGATAATATATGGTGCCGCACTAAAAGAAAAAGGGGATAAAAAAAGGGATTAAGAAAAAGTCTTAGGATTTTTTGAATAATAATATTTCAAATATTTCATATAATATTTAATTCAGAAATAATATTTCTGAAATGCTTCAAATTGAGCGAGTTTAAAATAGAATATAATCGCAAGTAAAGAAAACTTCTCAAGTATGAAGAAGCCAAAAATGTTGACACATTTTCGTGGCATGAATTGATTTAAACGAAACACGGTTTTTCTTTTACTGTAAGATCCTTTTTGCGAGCATGCAAGTTGGAAAAATCGAAGTGAGTATTTTCTTCACTCAGCAAGTTTTTTTTTTGCTTAAGATGTAGTAAAACCCTAGTTTTTCTTCACCAAGGAATGCTCTCTGAATGACGTGCATCCATAAATGAATTTGAAACGTTTCGCATGTACGTCGTAAGTATATTTAAAAATTTATTCGATTTCCTAAATGAAAATTGAGCGTTTCGGAATAGGTAATGTCGGAAATTTAAAATCTGAATATGCATATTAAAAAAATTCAATTCCAGAGAGGACAAAATATTCTTCTGGAATATGGACGAATATTATTTTTAGGAAATATTCTTTGCACGTATTTACATATTTTATTGTATATATTTATAAATGAATACCACATTTGAGATATTTGGGGTATTTTTTTTACTACGGAGTGAGAAATTTTGTTAGAATTTTATTGAAAATTTTTTTTTTTATCTATTTTCTGTCGATTAATTTCGGAAAGTAAGAAGGTCAGTTTAATTGTTCTGGCAGTTCTAATAAGATTGATTACCGCACGAAAGTTTTCTGAAAATTTAGAACACATTTTTCTACTGTCTTTCGCTTTTCGTTTTTTATGCATCACTCTCTAATGTCCATCTCACGTTACAGATTTTTCTAATGCTTTATAGGTACTAATCTCATCAAATAAAATTGTTAAAATATGTATTTTGACTAATATTTTTTGGATGGTAAAAGATGTAAGATCTATATCGCCTTTGCAATTTATTAGGTGAAGTAAAAGAATGAATGGATCGATGAATCGTTCACCAGAAAATGAATGTTACACAGCATTACTGTAGAGAAAATGGATTGTAATTAGACCTAGAAGAATCTGAGTATTCTACGTTTTCAAACAAAACTTTAAGAATATATTTTTTTTTAGAATTGCTTATTATATTGAGATATGTGATATTGAGATATATAAGATTTATACAATAAATCTTTGAAGGTGTAAAATTCTCAGATAGCCCTTTCTATCTTTAACTAAACACGAATTTTCTCCTCTGCATTCGACGCTTGAGCACGTTTTGAAATAGAACATTGGATTTATTGTACCAATGGGTGGGTTTGTGCGAAATAAAGAATCTTTTTCGTATCCCTGAAGCACTGATAATGATAGAAATGCATTATAAATATACTCCACACCCTTTATGGTTTTTTCACCCCTAATGATGTTTTCAACTGCTATGGATTTATTCCCTAGGATGTATTTACGTGAGTTGGACCTCATTTGAAATTAAACCTTCCGAATGTTTTTATAATCTCGAATGCACCTTGAACTGGTTTGATTATTACCCTATTTGTCTGTCTTTTTCAGCACAGGTTGCCTGACTGTATATATACGTTATACATAAATAATATATATATTTTTTTTTGTACATAGGGTGTTTATATTTTTACATAATTATCTGAAAAGTTGAGATAATGTACGTTTCATTGTTTATCGTTCATTGTTTCAATGTGGGAAATTATTACAAACAGCAATGTGCACGATTTTTTTATAATCGATTTTAACAATTATTCTAAAATTTATGAAATTGGTTCACTAAATTTATTATTGTTATTTCTTAAATTTTAATTTGGGCAATGCGTAATTTTCAGTTTTACTTCAAAAAAGATTTTAATAAGAGATTTTTCTTTTGTTTTCTTAAAAGACTTAAAAGTGCACTTGACTGGTTTAAATGTCTGGTTAAATATTTTTATGGATATTTTTCAACTATTTAGACTTTTCAACTCAATTTTTATAATTACAGTGTGTAGAAGTGGCGAGAAACCATGTGCTAATGGAGTTTGCATGCAAGTTGAGTACTTCTGTGATGGACGGCCCGATTGTTCCGATGAAAGTGACGAAAGAAATTGTCGTAAGAATTCTTAATTACTTGTCTCTTTTCAATTTTAGATGAGATTAGATTAATTAGATTTGAATCTATCTTTATTTACCTCTTTTAATAAATAGTTAAATCTTTAAAGACTATAATTTGCAGGTTTTTAATGAAAAATCATTTGTATTCACATTTTTTTTTAGCAAACCCCAACGAAATTCCAACTGACTCAAGATGTAGAAGTGATGAATTCACATGCCAGGATAGATCCTGCATTCCAAGTTCATACGTTTGCAACAACAGACCTGATTGCTCTGACGGTTCTGATGAAATTAATTGCCGAGGTAAGACAGATTTATTAATTAAATTGCACTCGCATTTTTAGAAAATATACCCTCACGCAAAATTGTCTTGTGGCACGAACACAAGATGCATTCTCTAGATTTGTAGTCTCGTAGTGTTCTGGTGTGCCTAAAATTCTGCAAGAACCAGCTGACCATGGTGTTAATTTTTTTTTATCATAAGAAAAGTCCTTTTGTTGAAGGATTTAAAATTGTACCTTAATCTTTTCTAGTATTTCAGATTCATTTGTGTCAATAGTAATCATTGACTATAGCAATCGAATTTTCAACTATTTTGAGTTCGGTGACTAACGAAATAAAATGAAGACACACAAAAATAGAAATTGCTTGAACTTTTCTCAGGAATATGTAAATGTATGCAAAAAGTCTTAGATCGATTTGTTAATACAAAATTTATTTGCAGACTTAGTGCTGGATTTAACTCACTAGAAATCTTTCGTCGTTGTTTCTAGCTGAGTTAATTTTTTCGGAATTATCCTCACTCGTCTTTGAAGTAAAAGTAGGAATTTGGTGGATATCGTAATATGTGTTATTTAATTAAGAGAGGGGAAAAACGATTCTTTTTGAGTGATTCGGGATCCTTTTATAACACTGTGGTTCAGATTGGGTTACTTCTAGGTATAGACGCTCCGGATAAAACCTCTTCAAGGAGGCATCCAGAGAACCCGGATAGCGGGGCTTTCAGCCCAAGTACAGGTGCTGATACCAAGCCGCCGTCAATTCTGAGTACGGCCAGGAGTTGTATCCCGGGTGATTTTATTTGTGCCGACGGCAATTGCATTCCGAAGGCTCATCACTGCGACCATTTCTACGATTGCCGCGACTTTAGCGACGAACAGTACTGCTTTGGTTAGCCACTCGTAGACCCTGACAATCTGGTGGCATTCAATATTTGTTTTACTTGACATCATTAATTAAAACTCTAGTTAATTATTGAACAAAATTATTATTAGAAAGGAGAAAATTACATCTAGTTAATTAAATAATGCCTCAGATTCTCTTGGTGTCACGTCGTTTCCTGTCAATCTGTGTTAGCAGCCGAATAGAAAATGTGTAGGTTGTTGACGTTGAGTAGAAACTTGAATAAATTTGGACCAGCTGAAACCAAATATCAAGTTTTTCAGATTATCGTATAGCAGAGGCATTTTTGTAATCCATAGTGCATCTTTGCCTGATTTTAATATTAGATTATTCCTTTTCCTAAGTAGAATTTTAGTTTCGACTTTCAATTTGCACAGTTTAATTCAGTTTATTTCGAAGTTCGAATGATTTAGGCTTGTAATTGGAAACTTTCCAATCTCTCTCAAAATTTACATATATTTATTGTCTTTAAACTTCAATAAATTGTGCAAATTATGAAAATAGATGGTAGAACAGATCGATTAGTACTTATTACATTTTTGAACACATCGCATTTGACCTTTAATCATATAGTCATCAGGCAATCTACTTTTACATTGAAGAGAATTAATGACTGAAAATAAATCAAGAAAATAATCCCCTAAAATGTTGTCTAAGCACACACTCATCAATAGAATGCCTGGTAGCTCTTTTACCCTTTCATTTCTCAACGATGTAACATCAAATTATTTCTATTTTTTTACCCAAACAGTATGTTATGAAGTTCGTACTTTTCTTTAATACATATTTATGATAATCTAACTTTGCGAGGTAAGTGACTCGTCTCGAGCCCATAATGATGTATACAGTGAATGTAATGGACACGAATTAGATTATCATGAATGGTAATTATGAAATCTGGATGTTGTAGAAACCAGTAAAGAGCAATGTATCATTCATAATTCATGATTTGTGTACATAACTGTCCCATGTTCGTTGATTCAGAGTTACAGAAAATTCCCTAAGCCCCGCTCGAATATTCATAAAATTGTGCAAGGCTTCGAATTCTTAAAAATGAATCGTGTCGTGTAAGAATATAATCGAAAATTCAAAAGAATTCTAGTCCAGAAAATACTGCTACTGTTATTTTCATTACATAGATATTTTATTATTGATAGTTGTATATTATTGTACAGGAGTTCTTTTTTATCATTCGTGGTGTCTGAGTAATTTTGATTACACATAAAATAATAGATGTTAGCTCGTTCTTTAGTCAGTAATGGTGAACCCTTATTTATGTTACCCATCATTATTTGTATTTGTAAATTCGTCATTTTTGTGCTCGATTTATAAATATTTTTTCGTGCAAAAATATATTCCAATTTTCTCAGGAGTTGGAAGATACTTAAACTTTATTTTTTCAGGTTGCACCCGTGAACAATTTCAATGCAGAACAAATGGCGTTTGCATTCCTTTACATGAGAGATGTAACGGAATTTACAATTGCGACGATGGTACTGATGAAGCTGAATGTCGTAAGTTTATTATTTTAAAAGTTAATTATTAGCTGACTTCTAAATTGAGGGTAAAAATAAATTTCTGTTTTCTTTTTACGAAGGGTTCTAATTTTTTTAATTATTATTTAAAAGGAGGAATAATTTTATTTTGTATAAGACCATCAAAATGTTTAATATAATCTGTTTTCAAACACAATTTATTGAATTTATTGTGAAATGTATTCTAAGAAAATGGCTAAGGTTTAGAATAGAAAAATATAAACAAAAGGAAGGGGAATAGTGGCTGGGTCGAAGGGCACTGACTGGAAAACAAGAGAGGAAAAGGGAGTTGATAAACGGAAGTTATTTAATTTTTGATTACGATGAATCCCGGTACGGAACATTGATAAAATATTATTACGAGGGATTTTCTACTCATTATGAGTGAATAGATTTCTAAATAAACTTTCACAGATTTCAAGAGATGTCAACATTAGCAGATTTTAAGACAGGAAAAAAGTAATCTTCAAATAATAATTTTTTCAGCAAATGGTGAAGAAACAACTCGTGATCCTGGTCCAGGAGGTCGTCCCATGCCTGGAGTATGTCCTTATGGATCATTCATGTGTCGTTCTGACAACATGTGTTTCCCTGTTTCTGCTCGTTGTAATGGAATTCCAGAATGCAGGGATCGTTCTGATGAAGAGCATTGTGGTAAATATATTTTTATATTAAAAATTAATGTTATTCTAGTTCTTTATTTCTTTAGATATTGATCATCATCTGTCTTCAATTCATATTGAAACTGGATTCTTTTAGCCTTCAATTATAGATTTTTAAAGTAGAGAACCTTTAAATTTCGAGGCAAAAATACATTTTGTCACTTGGAAAATTTCCTCCTTATTAATAATTCATTTAAAGTTTTTCAAATTCGATACTTTTTCAATTTGATAGCTTCAAAATATTTGTCTTAAAACTGAAGAATTTTAAAAATCGCCTAAAAATGATGTTTTTTAAAAATTAAATTTATCATTAAATTCGCACCCTGAATAATTGGCAATAAATTCTCTTAATTAAATGAAAGAATGTCCCCGTGACCATTGGAGATGTGAGAAAAGTCCTTGCATTCATATATCCTTGAGATGTGATGGGAAAAACGATTGTCCCTATGACAACTCCGACGAACTGGACTGCAATTTCTACGATAGTGAGTTCTTCTAAAAAATCATCAGAAGTGTTTGGAATTTGAATATCTCTAATAATTCCTTAAAAAAACACTGGATTTGAAAATGTCTCTTTTGATGAAAATCTATCTTTTCCATTTATTCTATTTTTAATTCTTCATAAATCTCTATCTCACCTTGAATCTTAATCTTCACTTTTCACTTTCTTATAACTTCTCTAACTTTTTTGCGAACTGTTTAATAATTCTAATTTTTAATCTAAAAAATTTTTGATCTGCGAAACTCTGGTTTCTGAGTTGAAGAACGTACTTTAAATTTATAACAGCGAATGGTATAACTTAAAAAATTAAATTGATTCTTTATTTTGCAATGATTTTCACTCTATCGTCTTTTGATTATTTAACAAAATTTTCAGGTTTGAATAATAAAAACAAAATTTTTAATAAACGTAGTAAGTCAATATTTCATTTCAGGTGACTCTTCCTATGCTGAACTTGATCTGAAGACTTATCCCAGTGATCAGATTATAAAAGAAAGTGAGTAATTTTTTTAAAACTAATTTAATGAAAGTAGGAATTTAACTTACAGATTAACTAAACTTAAACTATTATACTTGGATGCCTTTCTAAAATGTTCTACTAAGAGTTGAACTTGATTAATTGCATCGAAAATACAATTAATTATAATGTACATACTAAATTTAAAATGAAACATATTGAACAGGATAATTTACACTTTTGTAGAACTATTTAAAATTTTAATTATTTGAAAAGATCAAAACAGATCTAAAGTGAAAAGTTTTATTCATTGGCAGAAAAGTGACTTTATCTTGAAACAATTTATTAATAAAAATGTTTTGTTCTTTGTTTTTTGCCTTGGCCAGACCCGGCGAAATTAGGTAAGCCTAAATTTGAAAACGATCTTCAAAATCATGCTATGGATTCATGCGGACTCTATTCACAGAAAATATATTTTTCATAAATTCACAAACAATATTTATTATTGAAATTTTCTAAATCTTCAAAAATTTGCAATTTAAACATTTATCTATTCTTTAGTATTAATTAATATTAACAGTTACTATTGATAGTTATGAATCAGTTTGTTTTTCAAGACGTTTAATTCGTTTATAAATTATTTATTTATGCGACAGAGATATTTTTATATCGTAACCTTAGCTTTCATATACTATTACAAAACAAACATTGTATTATATTTTTCCACTAAACACATTCACACTAACACAAAAAGGGTGATTAAATTCTTGAACCTTGAAAACAGTTATAAAAAATGAAAACTAATGTCATCTACGTGAAAAATAAAGGCATTAAAAAATCATGAAGCTATAAATTTGTAATAAACATTTTTTGGCATGACAGTTATTATCGCATGAATATTGGTATTTGTGGAGAAATTACAGAATTAATTTGCTATTAAATTTTATATCTTTTCGATAACAGCTGCTTGAAAAAATATAATTCAATTTCATTGCAAGAATAGAGAACTTAAGTCAAAAAAATTCCAAATTCTTTTGCAAATTATTTTTTTACTCTACTTTGTATATAGGCTTTTATTATTTTATTTCTCTCTGTGTATTATTTTTCGTTACATTTTCTATTTTTCATTAATGTTTATAGCAAGCAAAAGGGTTGAAGGGAAAATATTTTCCAAAGAAATTAATAATGTTTATAATAAATAGGTCGAGAGGTGGTGTTCCAATGTCGAGATGAAGGACCTCTTCGAGCCAGAGTACGATGGCTCCGAGGAAATAATTTGCCATTGCCTCCAGGAAGTAAAGATAAAGACGGACGTCTTGAAATTCCTAATATTCAACTGGAACACGCTGGTACTTACATTTGTGAAGCTATTGGAAACTATCAGGGTCAAGGAAATCAAAAAATTGTACACCTTCAGGTTGAAAGATGTGAGTAATTAATTATCAAAAAAGATTTTTGAAGTTTTTAATTAAAATGTAATTTTTATTGCTCAACTGTTTTCTTGATTTAATGTAACTTTGAATTAACTTTCAGTTGAACAACCTGCCACTAGACCGCCTCAAACTTGTGCATACAATCAAGCCACTTGCAGCAATGGTGACTGCATTCCAAAATTAAAAGTTTGCGATGGCGTCTACGATTGTACTGACGGATCTGACGAAATGAGATGCAGTAATTATTCTTTGCATAATTAATAAATATTTTAAACGATTTAGACTAATTAAACTTTTGCAAATAAAAATTCTAGCGAGTCAAATTGCTATTGTTTTCTCACAAGATTACGAGTAGAATTCAAAAGTTTTCAGATCTTAATATATCTATTATGAATTTTATGTATCGAAACCTCTCAGGTTTGTGGTCGTTTAAATTTCCCAGATAATAGACTCGAGTACAACGACCCGTATACCTAATATAAAATAATTTCACAGAAGAAATTCTCGAACATTGAGTTACAGAACTTTTTTTTATTGAATTATAGACCCTCTCGGATGCGAGCCCAATGAATATCGCTGTGCAAACAAGCAGTGTGTAAGTAAATTGTGGCGTTGCGATGGAGACAGAGACTGTCAGGATGGAAGTGATGAAGAAAATTGTGCGCCAACTCCACCAGGTTCTCCATGCCGTAACAGCGAATTTCAATGTAGGAGTCATAATCAATGTATTCCTAAAAGTTTCCACTGTGATGGAGAACGTGACTGTCAGGATGCAAGTGATGAACTTGGATGTTGTAAGTATCAGTAAATTCAGAACGAGAATTATTCTACTATTCAATCTGAGTAAGAAGATTAAAAAACTTTAGAAGTAATAACTGTCCTTCCCAAGTGAAAGATTGAAAAGGGACTTGCTTTGAAGAAACTTTTATTTCTATAAATTGAACGAGAGCATGAAATAATCCCGGATTTCCAAATTTAATAAAAATATATTTTTTTAGTGATAAAAAACCATAAAAATAAAATTTTCAGCCCCCGTCTACATTACAAAACCACCTCAGCCGATGGTAATCCTCCAACCAGGAGACGTGATGGTCCTCACCTGTACAGCAACTGGAATTCCAGTTCCGGAAATCAACTGGAGATTAAACTGGGGCCACGTGCCTGCCAAGTGTACCTCAACCTCTATCAACGGAACTGGAACTTTGACCTGCAAAGACATTCAGGTTTCCGATCAAGGTGCCTATTCTTGTGAAGCTTTGAATATCGAAGGCTTTGTTTTCGCAGTTCCTGATGCGATCCTCGTAGTAAAAGACACTGGTGGCATCTGTCCACCAGGAAAATTCAATGACGATGCTAAGACCATAGATGAATGTATTTCCTGTTTCTGTTTCGGAGTTGCTACTGAATGTCGAAGTGCAAATCTCTTCACTCATCATATCCCACCTCCTTTCGATCTACGCAAAGTCGTCAATGTTGACACTTCATCAGAAATTTTAATTCGTGGAGACGTTGATCAAAATCAACTCGCAATTCAAGCAGTCGGAACTGATGGCGTTCAACTTTTATCATCTTACTACAATGAAGCCGATACTTACAACATTCCTTACTTTGCTCTTCCTGAAATTTATCGTCATCAAAAGCTCAATTCTTACGGTGGATATTTGAAATACAATATTCGTTACAGTGGAAGTGGAATTCCAAACGATGCTCCAGCTGTTATTTTAACAGGAAATAATATTACTTTAATATATAAGGGCAAAACAATCCTTCCAAATTATGAAACAGAAGAGAGTGTTCGTTTCTTTGAAGGACATTGGCTTAAGAAAATTGGAAGGTATGAAGAGGTTGCCAGAAGAGAAGACATCATGATGGTTCTTTATAATATTGAAAACATTCTAATCAAGTAAGTGAAATGATTCTCTCCATCTGACTTTTTTTTATCTCGAAATTTAACCCCTTGCTTGATCATTATTCATTTTCATTTCCCAGAGCTAAGTATGAAGATTCACCAGAGTTGGATGTGGCTATCACGAACATCGTTTTCGATTCTGCTGATACAACAAATGTCGGACTTGGTTCAGCAGCTTATGTTGAAGAATGCACGTGTCCTACGGGCTATTCTGGCGCATCTTGCCAATCTTGCGCTCCTGGTCGTAGAAGAATCAATAATGGTCAATTTTTGGGTCTCTGCGTTCTAGATGAAGATTGTCCACCTGGATTCTATGGTGACCCAAGTAGGAACATTCGTTGTAAGCCCTGTCCATGCCCTCTCACAAATCCCTCAAATCAGTAAGTTTATTCCTAGTTTTTATTATTTTACCTACTTTTTTTATTTTATTCATTTGATTATCATTGTTTTGCTATTCTAGACATGCTCGAACCTGTAAACTTGGCTCTCACAACGAACCTATCTGTGATTGTCAACCTGGATATATTGGAGAACGTTGCGAAATATGTGCACCTGGATACCAAGGTGACCCATTCAGGAGTGGATGTGTCCTAGAATCGAATTGCAATCCCGCCGGTAGTCTCAGCAGCTACATTGATCCAACTACTGGTGTATGTCGATGCAAGGTATTATGCTATCATTGCTATGTTTTTAAATATTTCTATTCTACAAAATCTGGAAATCGTTCCTTTTCAAATAAATCCCAAATTTATTATCAATGCTTCCTATCTTTGGATATTTGGAACCTGTAAACGTGAGTATTTTAAATAATAAATATTGTATTTATTGTTTTCCATTTTTGACAGAAATTGTCAGAATTTGTGCCTTATTTTCAGACACTTCATTTTATTTTACAAAATCTTTTTCTTTCTTTCTAGAACTATGTAACTGGTGATCGGTGTGATGAATGTAAGGAGAATGCTTTCCATCTAGCTCGTTCAAATCCATTCGGATGTCTCACATGCTTCTGCATGGGTGTCGTCGACAGATGTACTTCATCCAATTTCTACAGAAGCGAGGTAAGAATCGAATCACGATATTCGAAAGATGCCTTCTAAGATTTACCCTGTTTTTTTCGTTTGTTTACCCAGATTCAAGTGACGTTTTCAACTTCCACCCAAGACTTTGCACTCGTCGAATCTAGGTCTCCAGACGCTCAACCCATTTATTCTGATTTGAGAGTAGATGCAATTGCTAGAGAAATGGTTTACAAGAGTTTCCCTAATCGCGGAAATAGCGACGTATACTACTGGCAGCTACCAAATATCTTCTTAGGTAACCTCATTACATCCTATGGTGGAAACCTTAGATATACGGTTAGATACGTACCTTCACCAGGTGGTCAGAGTTCGAGAAACAGTGCAGCTGATGTTGTTTTAATAAGTGTAAGGATACATTTTTAATTATGAATCATTGTTTCAGGATCAATTTTTTAATTGTTCTTGTAATGATTGCAGCATAATGCCCTCGTACTGCTCCACTACGTTCCTAATAACAGATCCATCTCCTCGGATCTCAACACTCAACAAACCTTCACTGTACCATTCTTGGAAGATCATTGGCAAAGGGAGGATGGCACCAAGGTTGATAGACAAACTCTCATGATAGCTTTGGCTGATGTTAAGGCGATCAGAATTAAAGCTACCTATACTACACACACTGACGAAGCTGCGTGAGTATCAATCCCTGTTATTTCTTTCTTTGAATTTTTAATGTCTACGCAGACTAATTTATCATGAAAATAAATTCGCAGATTGTCGATGGTGTCTCTTGAAAAAGCGGAACGATACAACACTGGAAGAGAACGAGCAATGGAAGTGGAACATTGTAGCTGCCCAATTGGCTACAAAGGTCTTTCCTGTGAAGATTGTGACGTTGGATACACGAGAGCAGCAGAAGGAATATATCTTGGAAGCTGTGAACCTTGTCACTGTAACGGACATTCTAATCAATGTGATCCAGACACAGGAATTTGTGAGGTAAGAAATTTTAAGCCACAACCCTTTAAGCTATCTATTCTAATTATTCTCTCGCCTATTAATTCGCTAGAATTATGTACGTAATATTAATTATACAATTTTTGTAGAATTGTGCTCATCACACTACTGGCGACCACTGCGAATACTGCGAGTATGGATACGAAGGAAACGCAACTCGAGGATCTCCATACGACTGTCTACAAAATAGTACTTCAAGTCGTATTATTGACTGTAATTCCGCAGGATCTGAAAGCGCATTGGTCATTGGAAATCAATGTCAATGTAAACGAAATGTCGAAGGCGAAAAATGTGATCGATGTCGTCCTTCTACCTTCGGTCTTTCCATTGACAACATCGAAGGATGCAACCAATGTTTTTGCAGTGGAGTTTCCTCTCAATGTCATGAAAGCTCTTTGTACATCCAAGAGCTCCCAGTGTTTATTTCTGATCAAAGAAAATCATTCGCACTCACTGATAGGTAACTTATTTTTTCTGAGTCAGTATTAGTGTAATTGAAATGATCAGTTAAAATCACATATTTATTAATTGATAATTCAAATATTAATTTTGAATTCCAGCACAAGGCGTGAAGTAATCAATGCAGAATTAAAAGTGAATACCGGAACGAATGAAATCGGTTATCATTATCCAAATTCTCGTGTCGAGAGATTGTACTGGTCTCTGCCTAAAGAATACACAGGAAACAAATTGTCGAGTTATGGTTCGAACTTGACCCTGACTCAACATATTATCATCGCTCAAGGTGCTCGAACTTATCCCGATCAGGACGTTATCATCTTTGGAAATGGAATCTCGCTCTATTGGAAAAATCCTCAAGATTTGATTCCTGGAATTCCAGTTGTAAGACTGATTATTATGATTTCTTATGCTAGAATATACTTAGAATATTTAAAAATATTTTAATTTTTATTGTAGACCTATAGCGTTCCATTCAGGGAATCCGAATGGTATCGTTTAAGTCGAGATGGACCTCGTCGAGCTTCAAGAACTGATTTAATGACTGCCTTGACTGACGTAGAAGCAATTTTAGTTCGAGCCACCCATAGCGATCAAATGGAACAAACTTATATTAGTGATATTATTTTGGACTTCGCCGCTGACGTTAGGGGTGAAAATACACCTAGAGCAACCCAGGTCGAAGTTTGCATCTGCCCTGAAGGCTATGAAGGAAACTCTTGTGAAAATTGCAGAAGAGGATATTTCAGAAACAAGAACGACAAGTCTGAAAGTTTCCTTGGTAAATGCGAAAGGTGTCCTTGCAGCAACAATGAATTAAGTTGTGACATGAGTCGATCTGGTCAAGTTGTTTGCCACTGTGCTCCAGGATACACTGGACATGACTGCTCCCAAATTCGTAAGTAAAAACATCTTAAAATTTGTAATTAATGTACATATTCAATTTTTTCAATCATGTAAATATTATTTTAACACTCTGCATTTACCTAATAATTCTTATAATTCATTTTTGTATAAAGTATTTTCTGCACGTGGTGATTTTTTTTTAAATTTCAAAGCATACGTTAATGCAGAGTTAAAGTTGCACTAATCTAAATGATTAGCTTGATTCAAATTACAAGTCTCACAGCCTGGTACTTATTTTACTGTTTTATTTACACTATTATATATCTTTATTTTTTATTAAACTAAAAAAAACCAGTAACTTTTCAGAGCGTGTCGTTGCCAGTTTCATTTACTACTTCTACTACTTCTATTTGTAATATAGGCTGTGAGGTCTGAAAGTGACATAAATTAGCTTGAGCACATTTTTTTTCATGAAATTTTGCATACCTAATATGTTGCATGCATCAGACGAGCTCAGGGTAGGTCTTATACCTGTGAAGGTTCAAGAGTCACCAAACACGACCGTCGAATTCACGTGCAACTATGAGTTTCAAGCTGACAGGTTTAACATTGTTTTCAATTTGTCAACCTACGAGGGAAACCCCATAACAGCCAAGGGTTTGGATCTCGGTCTTATGCACTGGACCAAAAATGGTGGATATCGAGTTTGGAATGTCAACATTGGCTATACACCCTGCTATGTGGAGTGTTTTGTATTGGACATGCAGGGAAAATTCCTGGCGATGATCATGGGATCAGTGAATCCAGGTTTGGCGGACTAGATGACGAGGGTTTTCATATTTGTCCGTCCGTGGGTCTACAAATTGTCTTGCAATGTTTAGGATTCTCAGCAAAATCATTTCCAACTATTGCAAATGCCTTCTTCGTTAGGGAAATTTCCTCTGCTTCTGGAAACTTCTTCCTGTAGAAAGGAAGAGGTATCATTTCCAAAATTGATGAAATCTCTGCTTTTCTCGACTTTTTTGCTTTAAGTTTCAGTCCAGTTTCAAGATCTGCTTCTGTGATTGTCAATGCATTCGTCTTAGATACTCCAGTTTAAAATTCTAAATTGAAATTTTTAATCTGTAGAGACCGTAACGAAAATGAGCTTCTTGCAATTTGTATAGTGTGAAGCAAAAAAAGTTTCGTAACGATCCCTGATCTGAAAGTCCAGATTGAAATTACCTATTAGGGAACTATAATTTCCAAACTTGATACATAGCTTAAATGTACTCTGAATTGTATTTTTGTCCAGAAATGCTGGTTACATTTCTTTGAAATCGTAATAACATTTGCTTTACTATTTCTGTAATAGGTGAACCTGATACACCAACAGGCGGTCCAAATAACTATCCTCCTCCTGAACCAACCATCATTGTCGATATTACGGAGCCGGCCTTCCAAATTGTTCAAACTGGAACTAATGTTAAATATCATTGCTCTGGAAGATCTAAACAATCTGTAAGTTCTTTATTAATTTCGTTTATTATCTCTTGCTTTTCTTTGTTTTCAGTTTTGGTAAGTAGTATAAGATATGATATAAAAATTACCCTCGATTTCAGAATGCAGTAAGAATCAGATGGGAAAAGGCTGGTGGAAGATTACCACCTGAAAGAAGTATCGATGACGAAAGTGGTATTCTTATCATTCAAGACGTGACTGTATCTGACAGTGGTGTCTACATTTGTAGAGTCACTGATGGGCGGGAAGTTGCAACGAGAAACGTTACTCTCTCGGTTGGAGGTAAATAAAAAAGTCTACTATCAAATACTAAAAAATAATTCAAAAATAATTGTATTTTTAAAACTTATTCGGATGCAGCTTATCCAAAGAATTACAAACTACCAGGTATATGGGTCAAAAAAGTTGTTTGAAATTTTTTTTTAATATTACTTTGATGCTTATTAGTAGTTTATTACTTAGTTTTTATGTTATATTTATTTATGATCTTATTTTTTTCTAGGGTTTAGTCCCAGTGGTCCAAGAGCAGAAATCGTACCTAAATATAAGAAAGTCTATGAAGGCCATTCATTCGAATTCCATTGTCAAGCTACAGGATATCCTCAACCCGAAATAACATGGGAACGAGCAAATGGACCTTTGAGCTCTGAAGCAAGAGCTTATGGTTCAGTTTTAAGATTTACAGCCGTAAGAAGAAGCGATCAAGATGAGTACAAATGTATTGCCGCAAACAACATGGGTGTGAATGAAGTGACAGCCGTCCTAATTGTAATAGGTAAATTGATTTAAAAATCTGTCAACTAACTTCTCAATAATTAAATTAGTACAATAAATGTGTAAACGAAATTCTTCTGCTTTTAGACAACCCAGAACCACCCACTGCATCGAGAGTTACTCTCAATCCTCCCGAATGGACCGGAAACAGTGGAGACATAGTTCAGATAACATGTTCAGCACCTCAATCTACTAGATTAACATGGACCCGTTCAGGAAATGTGCCACTTCCGTACTCAGCATCCCAACAAAGTGGAGTCCTCACAATTAGAAATCCAACACCTAACGATTCTGGTATATACATTTGCACAGCTATCAGTTATGAAGGATTAGCAACTAGCCAAAGAGCCAAAATCACAATCCTTCAAAGGCCACAGGTTCCTAGTGTGGCAATCGAACCCGAAAGGCAAACAGTATCTCAAGGCACGAGTGTAGAAATCAGGTGCATTGTATCTGGAGAACCTGGAATGCATTTCAAGTGGTCTAAACATGGAGAAACTTCTCTTGGCCCTAATGCTCAAGAATTCGGTGATACTTTGAAATTCCGTAACATTCAAGTTCAAGATCGAGGAATTTATATCTGTCGCGCCAGCAATTCGAGATCTAGTCACGAAGCTAGTGCGATGATCGAAGTTGAACGTTAGTAGATCATTTGTAATAATTATTACTTGAACCGGTCTTGTAATTTTTGTAATATTTACATTGTACCATGTTTTTTGCAGAACGCCAAGCACCGATTTTAGAATTATATCCGAACGCGCCTCAAACTGTACTCGTAGGAGGTTCAGTAGATATGCAATGTCGTGCCCAAGGTGCTCCTCCTCCAGAAATTCATTGGTCTCGCGAAGATGGACGGCCTCTTCCTCAAAACGTTGAACAAAATCAAGGTGGACTTTTAAGGCTAAAAAATGTCAATTTCAATGACGAAGGTTTCTATGTCTGCACGGGAACGAATTCAGTTGGCATGGCGACTCTAACTTCTCAACTTATCGTACATTCCAGACCAGTTATTAACATTAGCCCCAACAGTGGACTTTTGAATGTAAAATCAGGCGAGAGACTAACTCTTATTTGTTCTGCGACGGGTAAACCTCAACCGAATATTGTTTGGAGAAAACATTCGGACATATTATCAAGGTAAATTAATTTTTTCTGCATCTGTTTATTGACTTCCATGATCCTTATTTAATGAGTTACTTCCTGAATTTCAGGGATCCTTTCACCGCGTACGATTTGAGAGGTAGAGCTCCTGAGAGTGCAGTGCATCAGATTAATTCTGTAACTACGGATGATGAAGGTACTTACACTTGCGAAGCTACCAACTTGGCGGGTATTTCAGAGGAAACTGTTCATATTCGTGTTGACGATGATGATGCCGATGTAGTGCCGCCTTGTCGAGGAGATCAACCGTGCAATGAAGATATTTACGAATACCCATCACCACAACCAAGACCAAGACCTCCTTTATCTGTATGTAGATTCGTTCTTATATTAATAGGGTATATCATTCTAATTTAGGAGTAGCGAGATCGTTTAAATCTAAACTTTGAAGGATTACAAATTGGAAAATTTTTTTCTTTAACAGAAATCAGGAGTTACCACAGATACTTTTAACAAGATACCAGCTGGAGGGAAGGTACAACTACGTTGTCAACTACAAGGACGAGACGAAGATCATATCCACTTAGATTGGAGGAGAGGAGGAGGTCGTCCATTACCAAAACAGAGTGTATTTCATAGCGGAACTTTGACCATACCTAGTGTAACTAAAGAAGATGCAGGAGAATATATTTGCCTTGGACTTGATCATCACGGTTCAGTTTTATTCGAAGCTAAATCAATACTCGAAGTCGTTTGTAAGTTAAAGACTAATTTTATTATTCAAGTATTGAATCTTGTAAAATTAGCAATTCTAATACTTAGATCATTAAATACGATTTCTCTTATTTTTGCAGCGGTTCCTAGAATTGAATTGAATCCCACACGCCAGACTGTTCGTCCAGGAGAAAATCCTAGCATTCTGTGTCTAGCTACAGGTGACGAACCTCTTGAAATTGAATGGAAAGCAGTTCGTCGTGAAATGCCCAGTTCTGTAACTCGAGACCGTGGATTTATCCAATTTCATGGAATTACTTACTCCGATGCTGGAAAATATGCCTGCGTAGCTAGCAATTCTGCAGGAACTGCTGAAGCTGTCGCTGAAGTTTTAGTAAACGGTACAAATTAAATTAATTAAAACTGAAAATTATTTAAATATATTTGGCTTCAAAAATTGATTTTCTGAATCAAAATTTCTTTCTTTTCTTGCAGAAAACGAAGGAAACGTTGTTCGAGCCTTGGAGAGAGACATATCAACCTTCCCTGGAAGCACAATTAGATTGAGGTGCACTGTTCAGGAACGAGCTACTATTCAATGGAGCAGAGAAGGTCTACCACTGCCTGTGCATTCACGAGCAGGAGAAGATTATCTAGAACTCTACAAGGTTCAACCCGAAGATAGTGGACGATATACTTGCAAAACGAGTAACGAAAATGGTGTTTCGAGCGATTTTATAAACTTGAGCGTCAGCCGTAAGTATCCAGAAAAAAATCTAAATTAGTAATTTAGTGCTATTACGATTTTACTGTTCCACATGCTATGTTTCTTTCGAATAGTTTTTTTAAGCAACGCATACATAGGTTCGCAGTGAATAATTGGCTGTAGCTTTTTCTGATGATTTGGCTTTCAAATTACACATCGCTTTTCTGCATTGCATCATTTGGCTATAGAATTTGTAGTTTCCAAATTAGTAAACGATAAAAAATTTATCGATTGCGATAAGGATAGATAAATGACAAGTATTATAATGAATCTGTTACATCATTTGAAGAAGGATTAAAAGTTTTTTAAAATCAATTGAATTTTATAAGAAATTCAGTGCTTTTTCGCTCGTAAAATGTATATAAAATGAATTCCTTACTGCTAAAGCGAAGAGTACTAAAATTTTTCTAAATTTTGTTTGTATCATACTCTGGATCGTCTTTCACTGTTAGAATCTATTCGCGTTACATTAGATTCATTTATTATATATAGCCATATATAAATAAAAATTATTATACGAGACTAACAAAAATATCATGAAGCTTGTCATTCTATTAACAAAGTTGTGTTGGGTGATAAAGAAATTAAATTGCGCCAGGATCATCGCTACCATGGTTCTATCAGTCTTCCGTCAGACTAGGTTTTTTAAAAAAGCTCGCGTTATGATTTAGTAGTTAATTTGCTTGCGGATTGCATGCCAGTATACCGATCGCAGTGCAGACACGGGGATTATCAATGCAGAAGTCAACTATGCATTCCGTTGGATTACTTTTGCGACGGCTATGTTCAGTGCATCGATGGTACTGATGAACGTTTCTGCCGCATCACGCGATTCCGCCAAATTCTTCAGCAACGACGTGGTTTGTTTTGAGATCTGTGTGTCGTGTAACGTCCATATTCTATATTTTGTAGTTCTTCTTTTTCTATTTTTCCACTTTTCCCTTTTTTGGCTCACAAGTCAATTTCTATTGCACACTTCTCTACCAAAAGCCTCTGATTTTTCATGTTCAGTGTTTACATCATTCAATTTAAGACGACTTAAGTGACTGGCGAAAGTCGTTTTCATTTTCTAATTTTTCCAACTTTCATTTAGAAAATCAATTTTAGTTGAACAGGTTTGCTATGTTGCCTGGAAATCCTGATTCGTTTATCTGAAATTTTTAAAAAAATTCGTCTGGAGAACCTAGAAGAGACCTAGGATTCTAAATTATGTAGCAACCCTGTTGAAAAAATTGATATAATTAATGGAATATCAGAGACGAATATTTGTCACGTCTTCCGGTTTCCAAATTTTTAGTGGTGAATAATATGAACTTCAAGTTAAGCATATGAAAACCAATTTGGAAAAGGGATACATTTTCAAAATTGATTGCTTTATTTCAGAATCAAAATTGCACATATATGTACATAATTATATACCCTGTTTAAAATTTTATAAATTAATTATAATGAGGAATAAAGAGAGATGAAGATTCCGTTGATAAATAAAAATTTTAAAGAGGGTTCTAGATTAGTCTTCGTGTTTGTGTATGTCTCGTAGTATTTTCAGTAGATTTCTTTTCGAAAAACTGACAAATTTAATTACCCTAAAAATATTTTTAACACAATATTTAATTTGTCGTAGTTGAATTTGTACAAAAAGATATGTTCCTATCTAACAAAACTTTAGAAACATTTAAAATTTGTTTTCAAAGAGTGTATACACACGAAGAATATAATTTATCTGATGAATGTTTTTTTAATAATTCAAATGTTCTTAATGCCCGCAGAATATTTTTTTTTGTGTAGATTGCATAATTGAAAAGGGGTTTTAAATGCTTTTAGTCATATATGTGACCCGAAAGAGGGATTACAATTTTGAGATTTTAATCAAACTTTTTGCTTTTTAGCTGCTACAACGCCTTTCGTCTCCATTAGATCAAGTCAGGATTTTATAAACATTGGAGACTCAGTGGACTTGATTTGTTCAAGTTCTGGCATTCAAAATCCACGTTATACTTGGTCCAGCCTGAATGACATAAGTTTACCACAAAATGCAAGACCTTATGAAAATACTTTGCGGATTTCAAATGTGATTGTAAGTGACAGTGGACTCTACAGATGTACAGCAGAAGGTGCTGAAGGAATCTTTGATGGAGAATATAATCTTATTGTCCAAGGTAATAATTTCGATAAACTAAATTTGGCTCATCTAAAATTATTTAGCTAAATATTAAATAATAAAGTAATAAATAATAAACTTATTTCTTCATGCTTGCTCTTTTAAAACTCGTAAGTATTATTCACTTCAAGATACAATTTTTAGAGTATCACTATTTTAAATATTAATTTTTAACAATTTTTTTTAATTCAACAGGTGGTAATGCCGACGCTCCAGGAATTGAAACCGTATCAGCTCCTTACGGGTCAGAAATTGAAATGGACTGCAGTCCCAACTTGGATCATCCAATTAAATTCCACTGGAAGAAACTTGAGGGAGAAATGCCAAGGAATATTGACCCATACGAAGTAAGATGGCAGTTACTTAAAAATAAAATTAATATCCAACAAGTGTTTTACAATTCCACAAAAAAAGACATTCGAGATAATTAATCATTGATAATTTTTTATTTTTAATAGAACAAATTGAGAATCCAGAATGTGAAAGCAGAAAACGCAGGAACCTATATTTGCGTGGCGGAAAATGGTCAAGAAAAACTCGAAGTTCCAAATGTTCTAGTCGTAACTGGAGTTGTGCCATATTTCCACCAAGCTCCAAGAAGTTTCATTGCACTTGCACCATTGAGCGAAGCCTATATGAAATTCAATATTGAGGTCTCATTCAAAACAGAAAACTACGATGGATTGATACTTTATAACGACGAAAATCCTCATGGAAAGGGAGACTTCCTCGCTCTAGCGATCGTTGGAGGATATCCAGTTTTATCGTAAGTCAATAATGATTTAGTATTTCACAAATGTTTAAAAAAAGATTCAAAATTGACAATAATTTGTGAGGTACAGGAAAAAGAATTTTAAAAGAAGAAATCAGTTTTAAATTATTGTGGATAAATGATCAGTATTCAATTACTTTTCCTCAAATACGCTTTCTTTCGTTTTTTCAACAAAAAATTATATTTTCAGATTTGACTTGGGATCTGGACCAGCACAAATCCGATCAAACAAGTCCATTTCTCCTGGTACCTGGCACACAATCAAAATTCAACGTTTACGCAAAGAAGGAAGTATGTTTGTTGATGGAGAAGGTCCTTTCAAGGTCTTTGCATCAGGAAGAAAGCAAACTCTGGATCTCAAAGAACCTCTTTACATTGGAGGAGTACCACGTAATCAGACTGTCAATGAATTCGTGACTCATAAAATTTTCAGAAATAATATGATGGGCTTCGTTGGTTGCATCAGCAAACTAGTCATCGGAGACGCACATGTTGATTTAATTGGACAACAAACTGAAAGCACTGGAATAACAAGCTGCGAAACTTGTGCTGAAAATCCTTGTCGAAATGGAGGAATTTGCCAGGAAGCGGCTGTGAAACATGGATACAGGTGTCTTTGTCGAGCAGGATATAGTGGACACCATTGTGATTCTGCGGGTCAATCTTGTTATCCAGGTAGGTTAAAAAAAAGTATAACAATTATTAAAAAGGATTGCTACGTACTTTGGCAATCCTAGAAATTTGAAAAAATTAGCCTGATAGTCTGAGAAATATTTAATGAAAAACAAATGTTATTGGTAAAATTGTTATTTAAAAATTGCAGGAGCTTGTGGAGAAGGAACTTGTCAAAGTTTAGAAACTGGTTACGAGTGTTACTGTCCTTTCGGAAGAGCAGGAATAAGATGCGAACGATCAGTCGATATTCAAAAGCCATCATTTCGAAATCCCAGATCATATCTTGCATACAACAAACCGAAAGCTGTTCGACGGTAAGTAAAAATACCATCGAAAAAGGTCTAACTTGACATTTATTTACACTTATTGGCTCCAAAAAAATCATAATTATGAAAATAGTTTTTTAATTTGCGTATATTATTTTTTTCATTTGAATGGTTGATTGATTACTTACATATTAAGTCATATATCAAATTAATTAGAAGCCTTGATATGATTAGACTTTATAAAAACTTGCTTTAAAACTTACAACTATATTTTACTATACTTTTCCGAAAAATAAACATCCTCGTTTATTAATAAGCCGTTATTATAATATTTACCTTTCTGCACAAACACCAAAATCTAGGAATTTCATAATTGATTTTTAATATAGATTTTTAATAGAATAGTTTCCTAACGTCTAAATAATTTTTCTCTGAGCACGTAAGCACTTTAAAAAATGCAACGGAATGAAAAAAACTTTACTTTAACCTAAGATTATTTTTCTATTTAAAAACAAGCTTACTGACTTCTTTAATTTATGAGGTTTGAAGGTCCTAATATTTTAACATTATTTTCAGGATCAATGAGTACACAACTATACAAAAACGATCGCACACACGATCGCATTCGAGTTCCAGGCTACTACCACAAAACTTGCACTACACAAAACATTAAATTTAGCACGAAGTTAATGCTCTTGAATAATATTTTCTGGTATCCCTTCGCGGTACTTAAGCGTATGTGAATCATGCAAGTCAATCATTAACTTCGAGATTGTCGCTCTCATTCTAAGTCGCAAACATTATTAGTCCTTAATAATAAGGCTTCTTGCTCTCAGAAATATTTTTGGCCTTGTCGATTAATGATTAATTAAAAAAATTAATCGACAAAGAACCGATGATTAGCTTTAGATTAAAAAAATATATATATCATATACTTATAAAAGCATGTTCAACATGTCTTCCGCATAGTTATTCGAAGCGAACTCGCGGTGCTATAATTTTAGATCTTCAGTCAACTTTGATTAATTATTAATGATTAGTATATTTCCTTTTGTACAGCTTTTTAATCGATATATGTAGCACGTCACCGATATTAGATTTATTAATATTATTAACACTATAAGACGTGATGTCACTGCCAAATCAGTCGCATTTAACAAATAGAAGCAGACGCTTAGAAATTTTTTTAAAACATAGCAACAAACCGCTCGTGTGATAAATAACGTCAATAGAAAAATGTCACCGTCAGTACTTACGTTTAAGAATCTATAGTCTATGCATTACTTGTTACATCTTTTGTATAGGACCGAACATCGATATACTCAGTAGGCTTATGCCTAATTAATATATAATATATAGAATAAATAAATAATAAATATTTTACAACTGCACAAATTCATTTTAAAGTCCTAGAAGTTTTCACTTTTCATTACTTCGTGTATTACGTTAGCACTTTTATTTTTTATTCGTACACTATTATGCGTTTAGCAAACCAGGTGAGTTGTATTATTTATGTTTTTTTACAGCTTCCGCATTCATCATTCACTTCATATTTTTCTGGTTTTAGTTCTGGTCGCTTTTTTGAGCTAAAAATTTCCTCGAGCTTTTTATGAATTTAATCAATTTTAGAAAAAAATTAAATGAAAGTTAACGAAATTTAACAACTCACAGGGTTTTAAAAGGTTTTAGCGCTTCGCTCAGTTCTAAATGGTTTGCGTTTTGTGCATTAGTTTCTTTTTAACATTAGGTGCAGAAAATAATACAGGCGTGTGAATTTGATACTCTGATATAAAATGGCTTTTTCCTTTTATCAAACCTCTCTGCAATAAATATAAGCCTCAAGCCTTAGCTTTATATTTTTGAAAAATATGTTTCTCACTAATATTTTCTTTCAGGTTGAAATTAGCAATGAACTTTAAATCGACGGACGATGAAGATGGGATCTTGATGTACGTTTCTCAAAGTGACGAAGGACTTGGGGATTTTGCTGCTGTAATTATTAAAAACAGACACGTGGAATTTCGCTTTGATGTGGGTTCTGGAATGGCAGTCATCAGATCGAATTTCATTGTTCAACCAGGAATTTGGACTCATGTTTCGGTGAATAGAGATTATAAGCAAGGATCTTTATCGGTGCATGGAGAACCTCTTGTGGAAGGAAGATCTCCTGGAGCAGCTAGAACGATGAGTTTAAATACTCCTTTATATGTTGGAGGAATTGATAGAAGAAGAATTAGTGTTAATAAAGATGTTGGAGTTGATAGAAGTTTCCGTGGATGCATTAACGAAGTGAGTTAATTTTTGTCTATTGTTTTTTAAGTGAATTCAAATGCAATATCCAATTTTTTATTTTTCCGAACAGCTCGAAGTAGCATCAATGAACATCGACCTAAAATCGCCAATCGATTCAGCAAACGTGGAAGATTGCTCATCACTTCATCAAAATCAAACAGCTCCCTACATTTTGTCAACAACTCGACCTCCAGTTTTAATTACATCAACTGAATATGATCCTTGCATTACAAAGCCTTGTATAAATGGTATATGCCAAAGTACCAATTCTCACGATTATTCGTGTACTTGCGAATATGGCTACGTGGGTAGAAATTGCGAAAATGTTCTCAAGCAATGTGAATTGTTAATTCCCTGTAAAAACGGAGGCACCTGCACTGATTTACACGGATCGTACAAATGCGATTGCCGACTTGGTTATTCTGGTCAAAATTGCGAAAAAAGTAAGTAGGACTTGTTGATGGAACTAAATTCGAATTTTAAGCTAAGACTCTCCAACTCTCCATTTAAAAAATTGTACTAATAACTTTTTTTTTAAATTACAGCCGCTGAAATTTCTTATGACGTTGCCTTTAAAGGCGATGGTTGGTTGGAACTCGACAGATCAATAATGTCCCATGAAGAAGATCGAGAAGTCTTGGGTTTTGAAATTTCAACGAATAAATCAAATGGGTTGATCATGTGGCATGGGCAAACGCCTGATGATATGAATCCTGCTGATTATATTTCCCTCGCAGTAGTCGACGGGTAATTAACAAAATTATTAAATATTATATATTAAATTTTTAAGCTCAGCATTGATTTTTTAAACAATTCGTATCTTTACAGATACGTGGAGTATCAATATAATTTGGGATCTGGACCAGCAGTGATTCGAGTTGTAGCTCAAAAAGTGGACGATGGAGAACGACACAGGATAATTTTAAAAAGACAAGGAAGTGATGGAAGCATCGAATTAAATGGAGAACACACCGAAAGTGGCGTTAGTGATGGTTTGCAACAAATTCTTAACACCCGAGGCAGCGTTTACTTAGGAGGAGTTCCTGATTTTGGCATGACTTATGGAAGATATCGAGACGGATTTTCCGGATGCATTTACACAGTCGAGGTTCAAGATTCCGGGGCAATCGATATCGGAGAAAAAGCTATCAGGGGCAAAAACGTTTCTCCTTGCACAAGGTAAGAATTTCAAATATTTAAAATTAATCTTGTTTAACAATCTACTCAAGCTAAATGAAAAAATCAGTTTCTACTGAATATTTAATTTGCTCTATTTCACCACAGAATTTGAAATAAAACATTCTTTGACTTCTGAAGATTTCAAATTTAATTTTAAAAATATTTTTAGAGCTTAGAGCAATTTATACTTTGAATGTCACTCAACTCTGTTTAAAACAAGTTGGATTAATTCAGCCAATGTTACATGCTGCACAGAGTGAGATGGATTCCATCTTCGCTTGTATTTCCGGATTCAGATTCAGATGTTTTCGACGCATTCGTACCTCCACCACCTGTAAATATAATTCACCCTAAACCCACAGCCAATAATCTAGCATTTCGTAGCATCGAATGCCTTCCCTTATTGACAGCAACTTGTCTTTTAAGTTTCTTTATAAATTTTATTAGACAAGCTTGTTTATTCTTATCGCCAACAAAATTTTCACAATCTATTTTTTTACTTTGAAAGTTTCGTGAAAATTGAAAGACTGCGCACTTCCTGAATAATGTAAAACTTTGGGAAGTGCGCATTTCAAATGCTTGTCAATGTTTTTTATGACTAACGAATTTGTAAATTATTTGTTGCTTGACTAATATCGGAATTGAACGATTGAGGTATGTATCTAATTTATAAATTTATTGCTCGTAGAAAAATTGTATTCCATATAAAATTCTGTTTAAGTAATTTTTGTTTCTTTTCTTTTCAGTGACTTGAGCAATCAAATTCCACCGCACACGCGGAAACGCAAGGCGTTCAATTAAAAATGAAAAACAAATTACGCTTGTGCCTGAGAACCTATGAATTCTCTCTACAAGTTCTCATCGATAAATATTCAAACTGACTGAACGAGAACGCTGTAAATAATTTAATATTAATGCTGCATGTAAGCAAGAATGTTTCATATTATTATTTTGTTTTGGCGATCAATACTGAATTTAATCGAAGGTAATTGACTATTGACAATTCTAAACAAGGATCACATGTTTAAAAAGTTGTAATTACAAATTTTTAAGATTGTAATGTGCCATATCATGATAGTAGGAAAAATTGCAATTAATGTGTGAAAAATTATGAACAGGATTGATAATATTTTAAAAAACGATTTGAAACAACTTGGGAATAGTTGTTTACATACTTATGATAAATAACCTTCTTTATTATGAAGCGACTATTGTAATTTTTACGATTGTTCTAGGTAACAACGTTTTATACTGCTTTATTTTATATAATTCACTACTCTATAAGGTAGATTACTAAATACATATTGCAATGCTTTTCATGGAGCATTAATTTTTACGTATTTTGAAGACTTGTAATTTTCTTTTTGCATTTCACATTTTAAAATAATAGAACCTCACTGCCATTGTTTTCCTGAAAATGTACAGCAACGAAATAGTTGTCAGATTTTTTCCTTAATTTTTCAATAAGCTTAATGTAAAATGATGTGATATCGATGGAAGAAGATTTCTCGTAAACTTTGCTTATTAATGCCTGGTGCTAGTAAATTTAGTCGTTTATAAAATTACAGAAACTTCGATATCGATATTTTCAAAGATGTGTTTATTCTAAGTAAAAATCAATGTCAGGAGGAATATAAATTAAATTTAACTTATTTAATATTAATTTTAAATTCATTCTTAGTTATTCGATTTAGTAATTCCGACAATAACTTTTTCATTTGCGACGTTAATTATAATCTGAATTTATCAAACGAATGCTGTGTATATATATATTATAAAGGGACGTAATATGGCTTCTACGTTGTAACAAAAGTCGCATGAAAGTATTAATGATAATGAAAATCGTAATAGTAATAAAATAAAAAAACATTAAGCATTAATCATAACTAGAAAAATTACGCGTGGACGAAGAGAGATAGAATAAATGCTTTTGAAGGTCGATGTAAGCAGAAAAGGACTCGAGAAGTATTTATATACATAAACTGTGAAAGTATAAAGCAGCTAGCATGTATTGTTATATAAAAATTCTTTTCATTAAAAGAAAATGAGACAATAAATATAATTTTGCTAAAAAACAGAATTAAGTTTTATTTTAGTTAAATATAAAACTTATTATTCAGACAAAATCCAATGCGAAGATATTATTTTACTGATAATTATATTAAGTAATCTATAAGTAATTGTAAGTATCAGTCAAAATGTAAGTTCTCTTAATTAATTTATAATTAATTATAAATATTAAATTGATTGCTAACTATTGAACTATTATTCAGAGATCTTAAAATTAGTTTGATGACTTGCTTCAATGCCATATTTCTTAAAGTGATAATAAGTCATTTTAAAGCCATTATTGTTCTTGAACCCGTATTCTATCTGAATTATTTCTTAGTAAGTCATTTTATCTTAAACTAAACATCAACTCCGTGCTATAAATCTAAATCGTAACCAGAAATAAATGGTAAACCTGTACCAACATTTCTTTTGTATTCGACGTACTCTTCTCCGAAGAAATTGAGAAGCCCCACTTCCTCAATCAGAATACGGTCATGGAAAAATCTCCACGATGCTATTGTATAAGCGAGGAAGCAGAAAGGGTTCTGAAGAATTAGCTAGAAAAGAAATTTATTTTTGATTACACAGAGTTAAAATTCTTTGACTTTTATGGTTAGATTTAAAATTCTATCAGTAGAGTAAATTATGCTTCAAATTTCCTAGCTCAAATGGTTTTCAATTATTTAAAACTATATATTTTGAAAGCGCTGAATGCTTTATAAGTTTTAATGACTATAAATGCTTGTAAAATATTAATCATAATACAAATATTTTTTGGTGTTTTACCTGAGTACCAATAGACCAATAAAACCATCCCACGTAACTGGGGTGTCTAAAAAGGCTATAAACCCCATGAGTGACTAGTTCATGGCTGCTCTTCTTTGTACTCTGAACCAGATGATTAAAATTATGCTTTGCAGTGTAAATAGCCAGCTTTCTTAAAAGCTCTCCAGAAAAGCATATTATAACTCCGAAGTACGATATCGAAGAAGGTTCCTTGATCTCAGGAAAATAATATCTTTCCACTAGAAATTCCAACCAACTTGAACAAGCCGCTGTTGCATACGCAAGACTATGATTAAGCATAAAACTATCAATAGAAATTGCTATAGGATTTGTCCAGGCTATGATAATAAATTCGGAGTAATGGAAGAATGACAGAAAAGCCACATAAATTCCAAACATTTGCCATGACGGTGATGTGGTTGTAAAAATTAAAATGCCTACGCCGAATGCATATCCTAAAAATGCCGATCTCACCGCAACCTGGAGAAAAAATTTTTTATATATAAATATGTTATAGAGCTCTAGTGAAAGCTCAGAAAACTTTATAGCTATTTCACCAAAATAACAGATATGATTTTGAACAGTTTAAATACTACTTACTTGATATGAGAATCCCCGAAATGCGATTATTATCAACAAATTTAAGAAAGCGTATTGAACTACATGTAATAACCAAATATTTTCGAAATACTGCTGGTAAAAATCAAATTCTAACCTCAAAAGTACTTCGGGTAGAATTGAGATTGAAACAGATACGAGAAAGCTAAATAAAGAAATTTTTCCTTCCTTGCACAACATTTTGACTATTTTTTTGGTTATACTACTTTTTTCTAGGTTTCTTCTACATTTCTATTTTTAAAACTGATATATTAAAAATTGCTAAAAAAAAACATTAAAACAAAGATATTATGTATTCTGATCTTCTGATCGCACTTACTACAGAAATATTTTTTATTTATCATTTCGAGGGGGGAGCAGTGCCCCTTGATGCCCCCCCAGGCTACTTTTCGACGGCCCTGAGACTGCTCACTGACTTTCCGTTTGAGAAATTCTGCCATTGGCTGAAATTTGAATCGCGCGCCAAATTTTGACTAATGGCAGTATTTCTCTAGCGAAAAGCCAATGTGTGCTTCCATTGGTCAAAATTTGGCGCGCGATTCAAATTTCAGCCAATGGCGGAATCTCTCGAACGGAAAGTCAGTGAGCAGTCTCAGGGCCGTCGAAAAGTAGCCTGGGGGGGCATCAAGGGGCACTGCTCCCCCCTCGTAATGATAAATAAAAAATATTTCATACGGCTTTAAAACCGCTGGTAGTTTATTTAATTTGTGCTCTTACAAGAACTTGTGTTAATTAACTCCATTTCAACACAAAATGTCTGGATTTGACGACGACAATCCCTTCGGGGATAATAATAAAGAAGAGATAATATTTACATTACAAACTTTCTTTCGCATATTTAATCGATTAAAAAAACTTCGCAACACTCATCTGTAAATGATATAGCGTTTGAAATCTGAAATATTCATTTGAGAGTTGGGCAATGGGAATTTTATCTATTTTTATGTGATCATATTATAAAAATTAAATTCATTATCATAATTTTAAAATTCAATTGAAATAAATGTTATATAGTGGTAGGGTATTAATGAAAAATGTACACCACATATTAAAAAAATCTAGCATACTGTAAATATAAATACAATTGTAATTGTTATTTAGTATATAGTATAAAAATAATATAATCATAACTTAAAACTATTCACTAAATATAAATGAAATTGATTAACCTATTTACAAATTGTTCATTTCCTACTTACTCTGGAGAGTCTTGAGTCGTATAAATTTTTTCGTTCCGCCTTTTAAATTTCTTAATTACTGGCTCAGTGGATGGAACTGTAATTTCTTCTGAAAAAGGAAGAGATTTTTTTTTTCTTTCAAGGAATTGAAACTTTCAAAATCTTAGTTTCAAATCTGAACATACCACTTTTTACTTCATTGACTTTGTTCGATAGCTCATCAGAGTTTTCCTCTAAAGAAACATCGAGTTTAGCAGGTGGCAATTTTAGCGGAGTCATTCTGGGCATTAGGCTGGAGACAGACTTGCTGGTATCTAGGGATGATGGTAAACTCGAATCCTCATCATCAAAAGTACAAAACGAAGACTCAGTTGTCTGATCGAAGGATTCGGAGGCTGAAGTTTCTGTAAATTAGATTAGTTATGTCAGATTGAAATAATAAATACTTTATTCCTAATTCGAACTTTCTATAAAGTATTTGAATACTAACCTAGTTCAGTAGCGAACGAAGATTCCAAATCCGTATTCGAGGAACAAGAATCCCTCGTCACTTCCTTGACTCCAGTCAATACTTGCAATAAAGCAACCGGATCGTCAATTCCTAGTTTATTGCAGAAAACAGTCGTCTGAGTGTTAGATCTTAAACTTGGAGCTTCTTTCCTTTGAGGGGATGATTCTGGATTATAAGCTTCAACAGTTCTCACGAAATTGAGTGGTACTGTCAAATTATTGTTCATTTTTTCTAGAACGTGTTCCTTCTCTTCTTCAGTTGGTGTATACATCCACCTCACACTGTCTCCTGGTCCAGGCATCATATGCATTCCACTTTTCACGCTAAGTAAATGATTAGTCAATGATAAAATCGTTAGCCATTCCAAATCGTAGCTTAATGTTAGAGGAACATTGTCGTCGTGCTCCACTTCTATAATTTGCAAGAACTTTCTCCTTTCAAGGCATTTGTCTAGAGCTAAGAATTTAGTAGTCCTTGAACCTTCTTCATCGGGAATTAAAGCTGCAAATTTACAGTGCAAGTGCGCAGAAAACCAAAAAGTCGGATAGTGCTTCTTTAAAAGGTCCATGTTTGCTGGACTGCCAAGGCGATTATCTTCTATATCACTTTGGAAGAAAGGTTTCTTTTTGAGAAGTGCCTTTACATTTCCGTATTCTGTTACACCTTGAGGCCAGTCGTGGGACAAAAATATGTCGATTTTTCCAGATAACTGTTTTAACCTAAAAACTTCGAGGTTTCGAACGTGATATACACTCCGAAGTGTATTATTATTGTAAGGTGGCTTTTCAAAATGTCCTTGCAACCAATTTTGGCCTTTGTAGATCCCAGAAAGACCTGCGATTCTAATGTTTCCGACTGAAACGACACTCGCATATCCCATGTAGAAAATATTAGGAGCTACCCAACCACCGTAGGGTAATTCCTGGAGGTAATTAGATGCTTCATGATTACCTCCAATGAAAATCGTCAGTACCGGAGCCACTTTTTCTCCAGAGTAGTACCTGTAAAAAAATTAATAATTAAAACTTGGAGAAAAATTGAAACAAAAAGCAGGGGCTCCATTCTCGAGTTCTTACTCTTACTCACGTGATAAAAAAAGACAATTAGTATACAAAAATTGTTCGAACTCGAGAATAGAGCCCCAGGACAATTGTAAAAGAATTGAAAAGCTGCGCATTTATAAAAGAGATTTTAATATTTGCAATTTTTAGAATTTAGGAGCATTTTACTAAAATTCGTGAAATAATTAATAATCAACAGACATAATTTATTTCTCTTGTTTCAGTAATATATAAACCAAATATTTACACTTGCTCCGTTTGTCTATAACATGTATAGACAAACGGAGCAAGTGAGGGTGAGGTTAGAATCGCGTGAGCGCTTTGAGGTTATAGTTTAAAAGAAAATCCTAATTTATACATTTTTCTGACAGAAAGTTACCGGTAAAATGAAAGTATTATAAAATTAATCAAATTTAAAGTACTTACTTGTAAAACGAGCACATATCCTTATATTTATCCGGCACAGCCATACATTGCAGATCTGTTAAGTTCCTCGTTGACTGGAAATCTCCACAACAAATTAAGAGATCCAGTTTCTTTCCATCGATTTTTTCTGCTTCAATTATAGTATTATAAATTATTTCTAATTCACCATGGGCACAACCTTCTATTGCGATCCTCATTTTGTTGAGATTGCTTTGAAACTAAATGAACTAAAGTTGACTAAAGTTTAATCACTATACACTTTGATTTATCTTTTAAGAGAATTTTGCTAAACATATGAAACTAATAATGCTAATTCGGCTATTGTAGAAATGGTAGAAATATACAATGAATTAAAAGCAAACGGAGTAAGTGCAAACTCACTGAAAGCAGAAACGACTCTGACTGGACTGACTTTGACAGTTTGACAGTTGACTGTTGACATTGACAGTTTGACACAGTGATCCCAGTCTGGGTATATATATGTATATATATATATGTACAGGGGCGTAGACTTACTCCTTACAGCCCTGGAGAATACTCTTTAAAAATGGCGACTGCAGGCTGTAGGGTATAAAATCGTGAGTTCTGAATTTTTAAATTATTTTCATATTAAAATGTTTTTGGTTGTTAAATTAATTAAAAATTTCGAAATCAGTATATAAGTTTTTTAAAAAAGAAATTTTAAGGTAACTTTTAACTCTATTAATGTAGGATAATTAAAGACTCCAAAAGTTCAAATTCATTACTCAAAATACAATCTTTTTATTTTACTGATTTTACTCAACAATTAGAATTGAACATTTTTAACTTTGTATAGCTATAGAGTATACATAAAAATGTCTAATTTGCATGCTTTTTGAGTAAAATCTAGTAACATTTTAATTCTAACCTAAAAATTAGAATACAGGCTTATTCATGAATAGTCTATCGATTTTCTTGAGTAAAACACAATTAAACATTGTTTCCCTTTTTTTATCTTTACCCATTTTATTATTGGCGTTACTTTCAATAATAATTCTTGCGGAATATTCCGTAAGAATTCAGTTTACTTATATCAGTCAAAGATAATATCTTTGTATCAGAATAGAATGGAATGGAATAGATATTTCTTTTATTATTTATTTTCCGCAGAATCTTAAACCTCAAAATCTAATTGATAATAAAATTTCAGCTATTCCCTGGTCAATTGTTCGGGATCAGGTGGACATTTTCATCCATGCTTTCCTCCACCCTCGTATAACAAAGGAGACTCAAGAAATTCTTTTATCATCCGGAAATAGAAGCAACAGTCCCCAGCAGGAATGCAACACCAATGATAAGAGGAAAAGACGACAGGAACGATCTTAGAAGGATTCAGGACCACAAGAAAATGGCTAGCTTCTTGTAACATAATGATTTCTAATTCTGCAAATCACCTTCCTAAACGATTAAGTTTTCTAGCTTCGAAATGTTAATCATATCAGGAAGAAGGCATTACAATTGACTTCCATGAAACGTAAAACAAAAGGATCACAAGCTGTGATACAAGTACTAACATTCCAACCCTGGAATCGTTGATAATTCATAATCTTTCATGATTTCTAACTTCTTAGATACTTTTAATATTCAGATATACTGAATTCATGCTTTTGGTGATATTTTCAACTAAAGCGACCATAATTTATTTTTCGTATCGATTAGATCCGAGAATTTATAAATCTAACTACCAGGACTTATTGTTCCCACAGGGCGACAAATCATTCTTGAATCATAAACTAATGTTTAGTGATTCTCCTTTATTAATTGTATCTTTGATTCATGTTTATATACTATTTTATGCGTAATTTTGTATCTGTTTAACATTCAGATTGTTTTAGAAGGTAACAAAATCCTACCTACATTTTAATTTTCTTTAGGTCGGCTTATAATCCTATTGTAAAGCTTTATTGCCACTCTAATCTGCGTACGGACATTTATTAAAGAACAAATTTCCATACTTGGCTTATGACCTTAACGGTTTAAATTGCTCTATTATACAATTAGGTCTGAAAAGGATTGAAACCACTCAGGCTTTCTAAAGTTGTTTATTATTAGTAATGATTTGTATGAGCGAAAGTCACAGTTCGTAAAGAGAAGTTTATAAAGTCGAAGTTGAAAATAAATCAAAATTACGTTTTATTTATTGTCACTTGTTTTATTCAATATGAAATTATTTTATGCTAGGATTTTCAGTAAAATGTAACGTATTTGGTGGGGATTGAAATGGAATATCGATTTGAAATTTCTGGTTCGTTACAATTTCAAATTTCCGTTTTATTCTAGAATTAAAATAGGCCGATGAAAGCAGAAATCCAATAATTTTGCTTTGGCAGATGAAAAATCTCTAAAACTTGGATTGAATGTAAATAAATTTTTATAACTGAAATTGAAATTGAAATTTTATTCTATAAACATTGAATCCAGGATTTCAGTTTAGTTATGGGTAGACTTTTAGAATATAAAAGAAATTATTAATTAAAATATCAGCGGCTTAACCGGCTTCATACATCTTGATTACACCAAAGATTTTGGGATGAAGCTCTTATCATAATTTCGAATTATTTTTAAGTTTGTTAATAATATAAAAAGTAAGTACAATTTGAATAATTGAAAATTCAGGCATTTTATAAGGATTAATTTTATCTTCGATTTTTTTGGCAATTTAGACAATTTATTTTTGAGACATTTTTTTCCTCTTCTATTACCTCTGAAATATTTTTAAAAATGACATAACTTTGTTCCCAACAAAATCGGTTATTCTAAAGATAATTATTTACATACATGCAAAAAATAATTTATGTTTAAATGTTAAATTTTCTTATGCAATTTATGATGAAACTGCTTTTTTGCTAATAAGGTATAAACTTTACTATCTCATTAACCGGTTTTTAATTATAGGTACAAAAACAAAATTTGTGTAATAAACAACTTATTAATAAATAAATAATTAATTAATAATGTTGAATTAGCGATTAATTAGTAGATACATTGATTTATATTCAAGTAAGCAAAAAAAGTGGAAATTGAACTAAAAAATAAATGAAATATCTACAAATCTAAAAGGAAATTTTAAAAGAAAGCATATTTCTCAAAATTTTCATAAAAATTAAAATTCTTGTGTTGGTTTTAGAACAGTTAAGATCCGAAAAGAATTTTGCAAACAGGTTTTATTTGAATGTATATAATCGTTAGTAAATATACAATAGTACGTTGGACTGCATTCAAGCGCGTGACCAGCTCAATACTTTTTTGTGATTTTTTTTTCAGAACAGAGTATACACAATAAAAATCTACGCTTTTAAACTTTTAAAAGAGTTGTACGTGTTATTACAGTCTCGTTAAATTTAACAGTGAGATGACTGAAAAATACGATAAAGCGCGACGAAAATAATTATCTAAAACAGACAGGTATGGAAGTATGAAACAAAACTTGAGAAGAAGTTTTAATTACTGTCAGTTGTGAAGTGTTACTCGTATGAAGATGAGGCTTTACATAGCAGCGATAGCAGGTAGGTACGTAGTCAAATTTTTTAAAAATAATAACATTTTTATATATATATTTCGTTTACTTAAATATTTAAATATGAAAGCTATAAATGTTAATATATTCACTTTTCAAATGATGTTTTCATTTAGATAACGAAATTCTTTAAAAGCCGTGACTTCGCGTATAAATTTCGGTGCAAATAAATTTTTCCGTACGAATTTTTTCAAATTAGATTCGTGAATTTTCTTTTTTTAACTTTGTCGGGTATTTTTTATTTTTCCAGACGTCTCTCGATTTTTTTATTTGTATAGATTCTATCCTTTTATAGAGAAGTAATTCGATATCTGAAAACTTTTTTGTCTCTGACTCACAGAAATGAAACGAATGTCATATTATACACAATTAATTAATTATATACACTATTAATTAATTATATACACTATTAATTAATTATATACTCAATTAATTAATTATACACAATTTTTAGGGAATCTGGGTATGATATCTGTGGGCCTATTTTTTGGATGGGCGTCACCATCATTACCACTATTGGCCCAGAAGGATTCCCCAGTAAAATTGACTTCAGATGAGGCATCCTGGGTAGCTTCCTTATTCAATATTGGTGCCTCCACAGGTTCAATAATTTCATCATTTATGGTAAACAGATACGGAAGAAAAGTCACAATGCTTTTCTCAGCCGTGCCATCGATTATTGGATGGCTTTTGATAGCATTTGCTGCTGCTCCTTGGGTTAGTAATAATTTATCTAGGAAGAAATATGTAAATTAATTGACGTTACAGTTTGTCTGGCTTCTTATCACATAATGTAAATATTCTTTAGCAAATAATCTAAGATATAAAATAGTGTCACATAGCTCAGGACGTAATACAATGAAATCTTATTTGCTGAGATAGAGATTGCTGTATCTTATCTCATAATTTCAATACATAAATCTTAACACGTCCTTGAATTTCAAAGCACATATTTTATAGACTAAAATTTACGAAATATTTTTTACTAAAAACCATACGTGTATATAATATAAATGTTCATTTTGTCATCATTCTTTAAGGGCGTTGAACCAAAGTGTTAAGCTCAAAATTCCATTCTCCATTTTACTCAACGATAATTATAAATAAATATTTTTTCGCTCTGTAGCGCTAATCTTTTTTCAAACACAAAACTGTATACAGAGCGAAAAAATATTTAGTTTAGATACTTTTTGCATAAAACGAAGAATTCAAAATCTGACTTTAAAATTGAATATTTTCATTTTACTTAAAAAATATTTGAATTAGATATTTTTTGCTCTGTGCGCATAATTCTAGTTAAAAATTTATTAATTCTACAGAAGGAAAAATTCGAAATTTAATATTTGTTCAGTAAAATGAAGAAATCGAAATTTTAGATTAGAACTTGGCTCCAACTATAAAATGTTTATAGTATATCAGCTGGAAAGTGCATTATTATGTTCCCTTCGCCTGAATTTATTTATTATATTTTTATGAAGCTACGTATCATTTCATTCAACACTTTATTCCCTTTTGTTTTAACAGAATACTCAATATTTTCGTTAATGTTACTTTCTTAATTTTATGTTTTTTTATTATTAGCAACTTTATATATCGAGAATTATCTGCGGTATCGCAGCTGGAACATCCTATGCAACAACACCACCTTATTTGGGGGAAATATCGCCTCCTGATGTCCGAGGAATTTTGGGTTCTATGTTAACAGTGGCAGCCAAAATTGGAATGCTTTTAGAGTATTGTATTGGACCTTTTGTTTCTGTGAGAAATTTAGCTTTTATATCATTGTCCATGCCAATCCTTTTTGTAATTACATTCGTTTGGCTGCCGGAAACTCCATATCAGTTAATACGTCGAGGTCAACGAAAAGAAGCTGAGAATTCTTTAAAGAAATTGAGGGGAATTAAAGATATCGGCGAAGAAATGAAAATTATTGAAGAATCGGTCAAGGCAGATTTGGAAAATGGTACTGGATTGAAGGATATTTGGTGCGTTCCTGGAAACCGAAGGTATTTTTACTTATATTTTATATTTTATTATAATTGTAGATTCCCTCTACTTTTATTAAGGGCGTTGGACCCAAGTGTTAAGCTCAAAATTTAATTCTCCATTTTACTCAACGAAAATTATAGGTAAATATTTTTTCGCTCTGTAGCGCTAATCTCTTTTCAAATATAAGACTGCATACAGAGCGAAAAAATGATTAATTTCGATACTTTTTGCATAAAACGAGGAATTAAAAGTCTAACTTGAAAATTGAATATTTTCATTTTACTTATAAAAAATGTTTGAATTAGATATTTTCTAGCTCTGTGCGCATAATTCTAGTTAAAAATTGATTAATTCTACAGAGGGAAAAAATTCCAAATTTAATATTTTTTCAGTAAAATGGAGAAATGGAATTTTTAGATTAGAACCTCTTTATTATTTGGCTCTTTATTACTTGGCTACTTTATTATTTCTGCAAATAATAAAAAAGTATTAGTTATTCAATTTATAGCAGTTCTTATGTTAAAAACGTTTAACTCTTGCTCATTTTCGTTTATTATCCTATTATCATTATGATATCTAACAAGGAAAATTTTGAATTTAAATTCACAATGGAAACGTTCCTCCTAAATCAATGTTTATAAAAACGATGTCATTTTTTGTCAAATTTCCTTGTTTCTATTACATCTTTTTTTATGACTTCTTGAAAATCTAGCCACTTTTATTGCCTTATTTATTTCAAATTCAAACAAAACTTTACAATATAATATTCACAAAATTGTGTAATTTCAAATTAGAAAATTTGAAAAAGTATTCAAAGAAAGTATTCAAAAGTAAGCTTGCTCAAATCATTTTTAATACATCGATAATGAGAGCATCAGAAATAAAGATTAAAGAAATGAAACTCTAAGTGGAAAAAATATAAAAGATTGATCGATCGATATTTACACTATCATTCTTAAGTGATAACATAGCATTCAATTGTCTCTAATCATTATTTACAGAGCGCTTATTACTGGTCTCGGATTATTGTTAATTCAACAAATGTCTGGAAGTCAAGCCGTCTCGGCTTACGCACAGAAAATTTATGATGCTGCTAACAGTGGATTGGAGGGAAAATACTTGACAATGTTGCTAGGAAGTATTCAAATAATCACTACCATTTTTTCTGGGGCAATTACTGATAGAGCAGGTCGAAGACCATTGCTTATGATATCTTCAGTTGGATGTGCTTTTTCCACAGGATTAGTTGCTATTTATTTTCATTTGGATTACTTAAATATCAAAGAACTCGATGTTAGTGGCTATGGCTGGCTCGCAGCATCTGGAATGACAATTTACATTATTCTTTATTCAATTGGCTTATCTGCATTGCCATTTGCAATGATTGGGGAGCTTTTTCCCACAAATGTTAAAGCTCTCGCGAGCACGCTTTGCATTGCCTTTGTGAATATACTTTCTTTCGTCGTTATCAAAACTTATCAGATGTTAAATGACTATGCTGGTACACATACCGCCTTTTGGTTGTACACAGGATGCTCTCTCGTGGGAACTGTATTTATTTATCTCTATGTACCTGAAACGAATGGCAAGTCTCTTCAAGATATTCAGGAAGAGCTTCATTCCTCTAAAGATAGTGTTAGTAAAAACAAAGCGTAAAATAAGTTTATTGAATAAATCAGAATATGTGCTTGATATTATTCAAATATTTAAAATATTTAAAATATTAAGATATTTTAATATTTTTGTACTGACTATATTAAGTAATGTATTTTTGCAAAGAGTTATTGTATATAATTAAAAGTTGAAAATTTGGCCAAACTGTTTTACGAATGCTATAATTGAATTTCGATATCTCGATTCCATAATATTCTATAATCTGTAGGATATAAAAATTTCCCTGGAAGTCTGATCAAAATTTGAGTATAAGTATGTATAAGGTAAGGGCATTGGACCCAAGTGTCAAGCTCAAAATTCAGTTCTTCATTTTACTCAACGAAAATTATAGATAAATATTTTTTCGCTCTGTAGGGCTAATCTTTTTTCAAATGTAAGACTGTATACAGAGCGAAAAATAATTAATTTCGATACTTTTTGCATAAAACGAGGAATTAAAAGTCTAACTTGAAAATTGAATATTTTCATTTTACTTAAAAAATATTTGAATTAGATATTTCCTAGCTCTGTGCGCATAATTTTAGTTAAAAATTGATTAATTCTACAGAGGGAAAAAATTCAAAATTTAATATTTGTTGAGTAAAATGAAGAAATCGAATTTTTACATTAGAGCTTAGCTCCAACACCCTTAATACAAGTACTTGGAGCTTCATTTTTTCTTCTACATTTTAATTTTTTCTTCTGTGTATAATTTTTTCTTCTGGCTGTGTTAAATTGTAATTAATTAAATTTTATTGTAATCTTACTTTCTTATAATAAAACAAAATGTAATTGTATTCTAATAATACAATTTAAATATATATATTTATTTACTAATTGCTCTGTAGTATTTTAAATTATTAATATAATTTTAAAATCAATTTAAAATTTAAAATCAATGTTGAACGTTTTTATCTTATGTTAGTCGAAATTAGTGGAAATAATTGTCTTTGAAGGTAGTCGTCTATAAATTTATTCATGCGTGTTGTTTAGCCTTCATGCTAATCTAATAATATTATAATTAGTTCTGACATTGAGAGCATGTTGGAATTCCTTTGTCTGCGCAAACCCAAATTCCTGTTTCTTTTGGTCATGAAATGTGCTCTGCAACTCTGGAATCTTAGGATATAATGAAATATTTAGAAAAAAATCAATATTTTGTTACGCTCGAGTATAGTAAGCAAAGGTCTAAGAAATCGCTTACCAAAATTAATTAAATAATGCTGAGCGGATATTCGATCACATAAAGGACCAAATTCTACTGTGTTCAAAATTCCTAAGCATAAATTAATTTGGGACTAGCTCGGAAGTTATTTTTAAAATTTTCTAGTCGGATTTATACTCAAGAAATTAAAACATCTGCTAAAAATGAAAAAATCTTGATGAGCTTTTCATTTGATTTATATAATTAAAAGTGCAATTCAGTTAAAATAAAATTCTAGTGGTTGTAAACAATTACATTTAAATGTTTTTTAATTTGAATAAAAATGGGTTTTAATTTTATCATTTAATTTAAAAAAGTAGAGAAAATACTATTGAAGCGAGACTACAGGAAATGAAGTTGTTGATTTGGTAATTCATTGAATTGTATATAGTTCGATATATGTATAATTCAAAAATTTCTAGAACTACAGCAGGTGCCAGTTTCAATGCTGCGCAAATTGGTTTTCGTTCATTGCTATTGGGAACTCAATAACGTATTACCTGTACTGTGTAACGATCAAAATTTGTAATTAAGTGGAGGCAAATTGTTTTCGAATAATTCAAATTTTACTTTATAGAGAGTAACAATATTTGAGAATTTAATAAAATTGACATTTTTTTGATAAAATGCTTCATTGACTTCTGTAAAAGCGAATCAATGCATTTTTAACATTCATTTTATCAGTCGGTTATGGTAATGAGAGAAAAAATCCAATTAAAGATAATTGGTTTCGCTTGGTACTAAGTTCTGGTCATACTGACCTCATTTTTAACAATTTAAATATTATGAACTTAATTAACCGAGCAAGACATTATCTCAAAGCACTAAAGCAGAATTTTCTTTAGTGCGACAAGAAAAAAAAATCTTTGGAACAATACAATGGGTATTATAACAATTAGAGAAATAAATGAAAACATTTTACAAAATCAAACATCAACATTTATTTTAAAACATTTTCCGTATAAGCACAATTACATTTAGCATTGTTAACATTCATTTAACCATTCATTTATTTTATCATTCATTATTTAATTTAGTCAGGTATTCATTGATTCTATCATCAGGATTGAATTAAATTAACTTTACCAGGTATTCATTCACTGAAACATTATAGACATTGTGATTGAACCCTATAATAATAATTAATCCTGAAGTAGAAGTATAGAGGATGAAAACTTCGCTTTTTATATAATATAATATATAATATAATATGTACATTGAAATTTACAAAATAAATTGAGAAATATTATTTTCTCTCTTATTTTTTCAAAAATTGTTATAAAATCTAAAGAGTCTAAAGAGAAGTCTCGGTGTTTTTTAAAACTGGAACCAAAATCCGACCAGACGAACTTTCTATTAAAGCAGAGTTCTCTGGCCTGTAGCTTCAGGGATCAAATTGAGTTTCAGGAACTTCTGTCTCCAGAGTGCATTTCGTTGGCAACGGATTAACTTCTTGGGCATCTGTAACATCATAGAGACTACATTCGACGTTTCATAACATCATTTAGGTACTGGCGTCAGTTTGATTACTTTCATTCACATTTTTTCATCCCCCATAGGGCCGGATACTTCGATCGATGCAATTATTGCTTTCAGATTAAACCGAGCGTGTTTTCCACCCCAAGGATCTTCGATATTATCAAAGAGTAATGTTTTGTTGGCACAACACGATAAGTGTCGAATTTGTAACAGATAATTTCATCTTAATTTCTTGCTCCTTTAAGATCCTATCTTAAAAAAGTGATGTCACGAATTGTCTCGAAAATCTCGCATACAAATCCCTTAAAATTTTTTAAGATTCCTTCAAATTCCCAGAAACCTCTTAAAATCAAAATCAAAATTGAAAATCCACAAAAACCATTAAAATCATGAATCTCTTGAAAACCAAGTTAAAATTCGCAAAAATCTCTAAAAATTCCTAAAAACCTCTTGGAATTTCTTAACATTTTAAATCTCTTAAAAAATATTGTATGGGATTTTTAAAAATTTTGTGAAATTTTATGAGATTTCTAATAATTTGAAGGGATTTTTTGATTTTTAAAAGATTTTGTAGAATTTTGAAGGATTTCATGGAATTTGATCAGGTTTCTAAGGATTTAATATTATTAAAATCATTTGCATTCTTTTAAAATTCCTGGAAATTTTATAAGAACATTTAAAATTCACTCAAAAGTCTCTTAAAACACCCAGAAACCTTTTCAAATCATTAATTATTCACGAAAACCTTCCAAATCGCTTTAAATTTGTTAAAATCTCTTAAAATTAGTGAAAACCTCTTAAAATTCTCAGAAACTTCTTTAAACTCTTTGAATTCTAGGGTAAAATTTAAAGACCCTTTACATCGTTTAAAATTCATTAAAATTATTATAAATAAATTCCACAAAATCTTTGAAGAATCATAAAAATCTTTTGAATTCGCTTAATATTCCTCGAAATTTCACGAAAACATTAGAAATCGCTTAAAATTCGTTGAAATCTCTTAAAGTTCTTAAAAACATCATAATCTTCCTCAAAATTTCAAAACATTTAAAATTCCTTAAAATTCCCTACCTTTAAAAAATCTCTTAAAATTTCATGAATTCCGTTCAAATTCCGCGAAATATTCCTCAAAATTCCTTAAAATTCCATGAAATCTTTTACAAATCCTAAAAGTCTTTAGAACTTCGTAAAAATCACTTGAAAATTGTCAAAATCCATTGAAGTTCCTAGAAACCTTTTGAAGCTCTCTAAAAAAGATGATGTAACGAAATGACTCTAAAATCTCGCATAATTTTTATTATTGTTTCACATCTGCTCTCTACATTTGAATTAGCGACATTTTATTGGTTTTTGAATGACTTGAAGTTGTAAGAAGTAAAATAAATAATCGTGCGCGTAGCATACGTGTTGGTTTCCTAGTGTATAAAAAATTGATAGTATTAGAGAGACTTTCGTGAAATTCTTTGTTAATGTAATAAACTACGACGCCAATTTGTACACTTTAAGAGAGGATCTAAAAAAATTGGATCAGAAAACTCAGAAACGTTTAAAAATTAGACAATTGGAACCATTTTTATCTGACCTCATTATATGGTCCATAGAATAGCAGCATGAAAATATTGGAACATTATTTATAGATATAGAATATATAAATTTAGAAAATGGTCCATTTATCCGATTTTCTGAGGCAATGATCTCATTTTATCAAAATGGTCCATATGTCCTTGTGGAAATCCACCCTTCAAGTCTCAAGCTTACCTAGTTTCTCACTCTGAGTAACAGAGGGAACGTCAGGAAATTGGACATGTTTCCTCGTATGTCTCCCTGTTGTAGGGCTGCGTTCCGATGTTAAGTTTGTTATTATTGCTGTTGGACTTTGTGTCGGCGTTGCTGTTACGGTTGCTTTAGTATCATTATTTGTAGTTATTCGACGAGAACTCAGGCAAGATGTTGCTGTAGTTGTTGGCTGCGTGGAGTAACATATTGCAGGAACCTTCAAAGGAAATCGAGGAAATCGATCTTAACTTAAACTTTCTTACTATGATGGATAAAGTGGAGCTTTACATCTGAAGTTTCTTATGCTATATACAATTTCAAATCTATCTTGAACCTTTGATTGAGTTTAATTGATTCTGCACAGTTGCGTAAAATTTAGTTGGTTTACTCTCTCAATCTGAATTAGTAAGAAATTACTAATGAATTAGTGCCAATTCGTTTACTAATTCACAGTCAAAAACAACTAATTCACTTAGTAAGGGTACCTAAATCAATTAGTGAGCCTTACTGAATGAATTAGTAGTTTTTCACTGCAAATTAGTAGTTTTTAACTAATTGATAGTAAAAATGCTTACTAAAGTGAATTAGTAAACGAATTGGCATTATTTCTTTAGTAACTTCTTACTAATTCAGTTTAAGAGAGTAGTTTAAAAGTTGCGTGATTTAGTTGGACTTCCGTGGTTCATGAAATTAATCGATTTGTTTAAAATTAGAAGACTTAAAAAATATGAATTTCTAAACTGAATTCTTCAAAACTGAAAACTTTCAAATGTCAGTTCGTGTCAGTTTCATGTGAGTGATGTAAGTAAACAGAATTTTCAGCCGGATATCAATCTAAGATCATGTATTATGTTAAAATTTGTTCGTAGATCTATGTATATTATTTCTTTATGTATAGAGTATAGAGGAAATCCTTCTTAAGGAGAAAATTTTCTCCATATTTGGTTAGAGGGAAGAGTTTTCCTACAAGAAAGTAGAAACATGATACAGCTAGAATCAGCTTCTGTCTGAGATGCTTTCTTTGAAGATTCTTCCCCATTTCGTGTACGCTCTGTGGCACTTAAGTTCTCGTATTCCAATTACTAACATAAGAAACGTAAAGCAACCTTTTTCTGTGTTTCCAGCCCAGTTCTTCTCTCTTTTTACGATTCTCGGGCACGATCCACTTTTACGCATGAGCTAAAGTCATTCACTCTATAAAGATGAATTAGTAGTTTCTTAGTACTGAAATAGTAATTAGTTTTGAATTTAATGAATTTTCCTTTTTCTAAAAATAGTTCTGAAGAGTTTGTAGAGTTTGAGGATTATATGAAAGGAGGACAAAACACTTGGAACTCTTTCTTACTAGCTCTTTTGCATAGTGGGGTTGTAATCGTCTTATGTAGGGTGTGCCTATAAACGTAAGCTTCTCTTACTAACCCTGTATTCGCTGTCATCTGTAGCTCTTCCTCGTCCTTCAGAGTACTCTTGAAATTGAGAAATCACACAAATAACTGTGTAAAGCTGAAAAAAATAGAATTTTATTCTGTATTGTTAAAAAGTTTGTTTGGTATTTGAAATACTTACGTTGAGACACAAGAGAAAAAAGGCGAGTGTGAACATCATAGCCACAGCGGGGTGAAATGCCGGCTGAAACACAAAGAAGATACACTCATACATTTTTGAAATTTTATTTGTGTTATAGAAGCCAATTAATGATTGTTATTTTCTTTTATTAAACGGCATTTCATTCTATGGCCGTATCATTGTAGGAAAATTTGAACAAGTAGTGGAAATCTGATTGCCTTTCTACTAAAAGCTGATATGAAGCATGGAAAGTGTTCTCGGAACCGTGAAAACAAAGGCAAATAGATCCAACGAGGTCAACATCGTGTCACCCTTTAGACAGTGATTCACAATTTATCGAAAATCTAAAATCTCTCGTTTTAGATCTCACAAAATAAAAATAACAAATTGAAATCTGCGTTTATATATTGATAAAATGTGAATATAAAAAAGAAATTTGATGAAAATGTCATAAAGACGGAATTTCATGAATACAAAATATAAAAGTTGTGGAAAATTTGATTGACCCTCCAGTTCGGAGTTCTTTTCTTTCATCAGATTAAAATTCTATACAGGAAACTTTTTTTACAGAAAAAGTGCTGTGAATCGTTTTCCAGCGTGTAAAAAACTTTTGACGATACCCAGGTGACGGAGGCAGTTCTCCTTAAATTCCAACTGATAAAAAAGTTCATGTTTGAATATTTTAATTTATTAATGACTAGCTGTGTTTGCTGAACCTCCAAAACTTTAATTACAATTTTTGACATTTGAAAATCTCTAGACATTTTTTATTTGAAATACTACTTTAACAATTGAAGTTTGAAAGAAACCATTAAAGCAATCTTTTTTGTCAAAGAATATTGTTTTAAAAGGTTGCAACGCTCCGGTGGATTGAAACGTAATAAAAACTTTATAAATTGGATGCTTGCTCCGACTGCTTTATTAGTGGTTTAATGCACTGGAGTTGAAACTCATTTCCTTGTTTCTGTTTTATGGAACAATTTTTTTCCAAGTTAAATTTAAAACACTTGTTTTTCTTTTGAGATAAAGCCTTAATTATGTACCAGTAAGATTGCCACGTGTGTGAGGGTGTGTGTTTCCTTCAAAGAGGGTGAAGGAATACATAATTTTCGTACCCTCCACTTTATAATTAAGGACAATAGAATCAATAATAAATGAGAGTTTATATTAAGAGAATGCTAATGGAAATTTCATAAGTTATGATTTATCAAGCTTGGTTTAGAAACAAAAGAAACAAAAATGATGAAAAATGATAAATGTCACTGCGGAGGAGAAAAAGAATGAGTAGATAAGGAAGGTTAGTTTCAGACGCAACGAAATGTCTTCCCCGAAGCTTCTTCATCTACTTCAGCAGTTATACGCTTCAGTAGAAAATGTCGATTACGGTCAGACCAAATTAGATAGTATCTTTAGTATAAATAGTGATTATAAGTTTTCCAATACATCCCTCGAAGAAAATCGGGAATTGAAAATTCTAAACTATATTTACAAAGGAAGAAAGATTTTCTATCTTCTAATATATATATATATGTATTTTCAACTAAATCCAGCTGTAAATCTAATTTCAAAGTTTTGAGACCATGTAAACTGGAAGTTTTCGAGCTAATGAGCGCACAATGTACTCCCAAATGACACAAAACCAAGGTGAAATTAATTTTCGATCCTTTTAATTATTCAACAGGTCCAAGAATTTTTCTTTGTTAAAAAAATACCCAGAGCTTCAAGCTTTTTATAATTACTGAAATTACATTATATCCTAAATTGTTATTTTTTACATAATCATAGAATTTTAATTCTTGTAAAAATATGCAGAATAGGATGATTTAGTGAAAAGTGAAGAGGACTTCTCAAGCTGTATAAAGGAGCAAAAGAACAAAAATAATTGTTACTCTGACAATGAGAGAATTTTTTTATCGTATTTTACATTACAAGCCTCTTTTATTAGAAGCCGAATGACAGAAGTGTTTAATGGAGTTGAAATCGGTATTCAATTGGAAAATGTTGTATGCCATCCTCAAACGTGTTTTTGTCACCCCTTGGAAATATGAATGAGAAAATTTTTATTTAAATTTGATTGAACTCACCCTGCTACAAGTAGCGGTAAATATGAAATGTGATATGTCGACAAGAATGCTTGCAAGTGCTACAAAAATCCAGGGCAATAACAATAGTCTTCGATCCTGGAACAAAAATGATTAAATAAAAATAGTTTTAAAATGATATGTTCTCACATCAAAAGAATGATTTGAAATACGACAATAAATATTAATAAAATATCACTTTCTTCTGATTCTTCCTTTTCTTCTCAGATTCGTTTTTACTTATCTTTTACTCTCATCAGTAAGTGGTTTCTGTTTGATATATTTCATTCAGTAAAACGAGTTATCGGATATAAAGTTCAACTCCTATGGGAATTTCTCAAAAACGTCACGTACATTTCTCCAAAGCTTTTCTCCTGGAATTGAATTTTTGCTACCCGATTCGCAAATGTGAAATTCTGTATCAATGAATAAAATTTCATATGAAAAGGTGCCAACTTTATTATATGAACTTCGAATTTTAAAAGGCGAAAGAATGAGAGCAGAATGAGTTTTTATTTAAAAGCTGAGAGGACCTTGGGATTTTTGCAGCGGAAAGCTTCGCTAAAATTGGACAGTTCTTCAAATAGTATTTAATACCGCGAGTATTTTAATTTAGATGTTTTTAAAGTGCACATTTTTTATAGGAAAAGAATGACCGAGTGACCGAAATAACTTACAATATAAATAGAAATATGTAATATTATAGCAACGATTTATCTCACGTTTGGTTAAAGTAAACATTGAAATCGTCAAGCAATTTCGGATGAATGAACATTTTCTATTATTGTGGAAATGATCGATTTTTGTATTTGAGGTGGTTTATGGCTGGCATTGCTGAGTCTGAACTACAAAGTGCTTGAGGGCACACAAGGTGAATGTACAGCAATAGTCTAATAGCGGAAAGCCATCTACAATAAAACTGAAGCACTTTTCTCTTCTAGTTTCCAGTTTTCGTTAATCGATTCTCATGTATTACATATATATATGTATATCGAGAATCTTACTTGAGTACAGGAAAAGGTTTCAAATACAACCAAGAATATCGGGGTATTAAATTCTGATTTATAGTTTCATAAGATCTACAATGATAAAACTTTATTGCTTGCGGAGAATCAGAAAAAGTTCTTGATAAATGTCCATAAAATAATTTTAAAAACGTATTAAATCTTCGAAAACATTTTTTACGATCTAACTATTCTTCTAAGACAAGAATTTGAAAATAACTAGTAGCGTGCATTCGGTCAATCCAGTTTACAAGTTTTTTTTTGCAGTTTTAAAGCACCCCTTGTTTTGGATGCCTACTTGTCATTTAAATTAATGATTTGCACCACAGAAAGCTCACGTGACAAATGATCCTGGGGTGGAAAACATGAATGAGCGACGAATTTCACGCAAAATGAGAAATATCGCTTTGCTTATTTTTCTTTGTATACGGTAGAAAAATTTTGAGGAGAAAGAAGCGAATTGTTGCTAATACAATATAGCAGAGTAGTGCTTTGTTCATCGACACTATAGGCTTTTTTTTGTTCGCCTCCTGGACAGGGCCGGCGGAACATGTGGGTAAGGTGGGTAGTACTACCCACTCGAAAAATCCCGAGTGGGTAATTTACCCACTCGAAATTTGAGAATCTTTTTCCGTTTTCCTTAAGAAAAACTATTATCTATAAGCTAAAGCTAAAACTAAAAGCTATTTACATCAAGATACCCACTCGAGCTCAGCTTGTTTCGCCGCCCCTGCTCCTGGATTCTGGAAACGTTGGGAAAAATCAACAGTACATTCTTCCACTCCAAAGAGCAGTTTCGAAAAAAGTATAGCTTCGAAATATCGCTTTGTCCTGTCAATCCCTATTGTGTGTAACTTATAATTTTTCAGTTTATCGTGTGAGAACTAATAATTGTTAAATATAAACAGTTGTAAACAGATAAACACTGAATATATTTTTGCTTTTTCAATATTAAGAAAGCTGATGGCTTGGTTAAAAAAACTTGGAAATTAGAAGAAAAAACAAAAATATTAGAGGAAAAATTTTTTTCTCTTAAAATTTACGCAAGTTGGAAGACGTACGTCTCTTTTTTATTTTCTTTTTATCCTGGCTGACGAAAATTGTAAGATGAATGGTAAAATATTTGCTGAAGCAGCAATTCCTCTCATTTATGTTTATCTGAGATAAGAAAATAAAAAATAAAAATAAGTAAAAGCTAACATAGGGTATGATTGATTGAGACAGAAACCGGTAGGAAACAGGGGCAAAAATACCTTGTTTATTTGCGGAAAATCACAAGAGCATCTGTTTTCTGTCAATAATGTCCGAAAGCATCCGTTTGATTTTTCTATATTTTAATAATACATACCTATATATATATATATATATATATATATATATATATATATATA
>CAJFCP010000709.1:356373-467938 GCA_904066005.1 Synergus itoensis | reverse complement strand
ATATATATATATATATATATATATATATATATATATATATCTTTCTCCGATCCTTACCTTCAGGTGCACATATATTAACATTTTTCATAAAAAGCATGAATCATTCAGCACGGAAAAAAGAAAATGCCTGTATTTACCATTTAAAACAGTTAACATGTGCTCTGAACGCAGTTATCCTGGAATTTAGTAACTTTTAATATTTCAAATTGTAACTTTTGCAATGAAGAAACAGGGTTTGCAATTTTCTTAGCAAAAATTACAATTTTAAATAGTAAAACTTACTAAATTCCTGGAAAAATGCGTTCAGAGCGCATGTTCACTATTTTAAATGGTAAATTCAGACATTTTCTTTTTTCCGTGAGGTGTTTTGTAAAAATTGTGACAAATTTGAATTTTTTATTTGCTTATTCGCTTCCATATAAAGTCGATTGAATTTCATTCAGTATTTTGTTATTTATTATTAAATATCAAAGAACGAATCATTTGTATTATTTAATGTCTGATATGAAGCTGTATTGCAATTGATAATCTTTCAATCAATCAGTCTCTCGTCACGTCACTTCTGATTATAATTCAAAGCAAATGAATTGATATGCATATTTTGAAATAAACGACAGATTATTGGAACACGAGTTGAAAACCTATTCAAGAGCATTATAAACTGAAATCTATAATAATTTTGATAAAATAATACCATTTACGTTATCTATTCCTCATTTTGTCAATTTAGGAAATACTGTAGAGTGAAAAGCTACTGAATTTATACGCTTTGAAATGAAGAGAGTATTAATCGTTTGTTTTCTCATATTATGTGTTAACAATGAAAGTTTTTTTTTTATATTTTTAAAAAAGTAGTTAGATTGACTCTTTGTTGCAGGCTATATACGAGTGAAAATATTTGCATGATAACATTTTTCAGATTACTATTTACCTTTTCTATTTACAGGTACATTTGAGGTGAAAGTATTTAATTCTTTATTTTATTTCACATTGGCTGAATTATACGGAAGTAATGACGATTCCTGCATTTGAAATATGAAAAGTTGAGTTCGATTGGGAAAATGGCTCTGAATATGTCACACTCTCTATAGAAATATTGAGTCTTTTATAATATAAAATTGATATTGCAATTCAAAGCGACCTTTAAAGCATTATTAGCTTTTTCTCGATTCCGCCTGTAAATAATCGATAAATTATTAAGTGTAACTCAAAATTATAATCTGCATTTTCAATTATTTTCTGATGTAATATTTATCTTTTGTGGGGAAGAAACGTTTGATCACTTTTTAACGAATAGCATTGATGGATTGAGGATTGTCCCTCTCGTTCAGATTTTCACTCGTCTTTCATAATGTCTGGACATTAACAAATCGATATTGCGAAGTTTTTGAGCTAGCGAGAAAGGGACAGGATTGAATCTGGCTCGATGATATCGAAAATTTCATGAAAAATTTCGTTACGTGCGGGTTCTTGAGGCTGAGGCGGGTTTTATCTTTCCCATAAATTTTCTGACCCTCCGTTCGTTCTACACCTTTTCCAACTACAGGCAACTTTAACAAATACTTCCGGTATTCTACACATGTATCACTTCACTTTTATAAAAAAGTTTTATTTAATTATTTTCAAACTTCAAGGATCTTGGAAATGTAACATTGACATTTATAATACAAATATATGTTTTGTAACATTCATTGATTATAATCAGAGGATATATGCATATACGAATTTAGAATGTTGATTGTTGAATGTTGAAATACTTTGTGTGCAAACATTTTTCCAGTAAATAAGATTCCCTTGAAATATACAAAATTAAATTTGAAATTCTAAACCTTGTGCCAAATGAAAACCGTTTGTTTTCCGTCTTCGATGCCATAAAAGAGAATCTAAAATAGTTTATACAATGCAAACATTCTATCCTCACTTTGATAGATTATTCTCAAATACCTATAGTAATTCGATCAAAAACTTGGAGAAAGAAAAAGAGAGTATCTAATCAATCTAAAGCACCCTTCCCTCAATGGATTTAGTGGATCCTAATGCATCTTAGAAATCCGCCTATTTTAGAAAACAATTAGAGTAGGCAATTTTAAAAAGTGATATTAAATAACTTTATGATGTGTACACTAAATCCCAAGGTATCAAATTTTCATTCAAAAGTTGATCAAAGCGTTGCACAAAGCAAAAAAACACGTAGATGTCAATTGTTTTTTCATTTTATAACGCTTTGATCTACTTTTGAATAAAAAATGTGACACTACTCTGGTAGAGTAATAAAAACTAATTCAGTGAAAAATGTTGCAGAAAAATGGATAAGTAAATAGTAGAATTTAAGAGAAAGCTTTTCCACAAAAAATAAATGTAGATTCTAGCTGAAATAAATTGTGAAGTCGGACGTTTTTATATTTTTTCTGTGGTTACTGCAAAATCCTCTGAGTAAATCACGAAACGCTCTTTCAAGCGGTCAAATTAATCTCTCTCTGTACCTGAATGGTTTGCCCTTCGTTTCAGCACTGTATAGTCTTCTGAGCAAGGACAAACAAATAGGTACCTTAATGTCAAGACAAGTTTAGTTCAGAAAAGCAGAGGATGCGAGATCGTGAATTATGCCACGCCTTTAGAATTACCGAGACAAGAGAATGGGGCAGAGTTGATCAAACAAAAATGTGTGAAACACGAAACACAAAGTGATGAGATAGCATTTTATCATGCCGATACGAAAAGGGTGAAGAGGCCAAATTTCTTCTTTCTAGGTTGCTGACTAAGGTGTGACAAGAATATATTCTTTTCTGATGGCTCATCCCTTCATCATCTTTCATTTGTCAAAAATTAAATATCGAATTTTTTCAGAAATTGATGCCTGAAATTATTAAAAATTGGAATAAGAAAATAATAACCAAACAAGGTTTATTTGGTACCTTTGTAAAAAAAAACTTCACAAGTTTCTCTTTCAGTGAGTTGAAAAGGCGGAAAAGTAAAAGAACCTGTGTTGATAAAAAAAAAGAAAAACGGTACCGCGTGATTTTAAAACTTTTTTCTCCTTCTTACCCTTTTTCTAGATCCTTAAGATTTGTTTATTATTCAAAAGCTAATTTTTCATAATTGTAGATGTAATAATGTGTAAAAATATTTCTTACCATGAGTAAACCGTAAACAAGCAGCAAGCAAGAGAAGAGTCCAAAACATGAGATGATTATGAAAACTATGGCGAATATTATCGAAACTGAAATAAATAGTAATTTCATTAACTAAAATTTCTAGTTTTTTTAGAACTTTCTGGAATCAATTTATATGCGAATTATATATACTTACCTTTTGTTATGGTGGTTTCTAATAAACTGCGCGACTCGGGCAATGAACGCTTTCCCAAAAGATATTGACTATCCTCGTAAAGCATTCCACCCATAAGTCCCAGTATTGATAGGTAGTAAATCTTGAAACAGAAATGAAAAGTTTATTTTGATAATTTTGCTAATTAAATTGCTTTTTTTAATTCAGCATTAAAAATCAGGATAATTGAAACAGTAGAAACGAATATTTAAAGCGTTTGTGTCTTCAAATTGGTTTGCTTCAAATTCAGGGAAATTTATCTAGATGTAAGAAAAATGAAGAAAGATTGGTCTTTTAAGACCTCACTATCTGAAATTCAGAACTGAGTCTTAAATTAAGACAAATTTTACCGAAAATAAGGTACTTTTTCCTTAAATGGGGACAAATAGTATTCTTAAATTTAAATTAATAGCTTTAAGGGTAACAATAAACATGCATTTGTTTTGGTGATGAAAGTATTTGAAGTGAAAATTACATTTGACTTTTATTATATTTGACAAACTCTTTTTGCAGTCGATTTTTCGATGGAAAGTTTTATTTTATTCCTAGCACGTAAATTACTTCATTCTCTAGACGTATTTGAATGTCAGAAGCAATTGTGAAGTGAATTTTTTGATCCAATCGTATATGGATAGGGCTTTACCGTGAACCGATTTCACGAAGGATTTACCAGAAAAGCTCTCTGATGTTTCGAATTCTATTTCTCCTGTATTCTCAAAGAGCACTAAATTTAAAGACCAATTCAGAGGGAGCAGAAACTCAAATCGTTGTAAAATTATTCTCACCGTAATTTTCATTTTATTGAAATTTTTTTTTTCGTAGATTTATCAAAGAGGTTTTTTGTTTTAATATTTATTTAAATTTTATTTACAATAAGTTTATATAGTTTCATAATAATTTAGAAGATATAATATATTTATTCGAGAAATATTTGTATGAAATAAACATGTGAGGAAAATATATGGAAATTTTGACAAAAAGTGTAATGTAAAATTCCAAGATTCCATTTCGGTAGAGATTCGAATTGTCGAAATGGGTTTGATATCTAATTTCGGTTTTCAGTAGATTCGATGAGTTCGACAAAATTTGATACTCCAGCCATTTCAACAATTTCACAGAAAGTATAACATTTTGTAACGATTCAATTCTATAGAAATAAATCTTGTTCACATTTATTTATTCCAATACCTTCTTACTGCAATAAGATTCTTGTAAAGATAAATATTTAAGTATTTTCCACTGCATTGAACGCCAAATTCACCTTGAATATTTGTGTACATACAATTTCTATGAAGACCTTATTTATTTCTCGAGTATGGATGATTTATTAAGGAGAAGTCTATAAAGAAAAAAGGATACGCCTACAACCTTCAATAAATTTTCCACTTCATTGTTCACTCTTATGAAATTGTTAAATTGTTATATTTATCATAAATTCTAAAATCCATATAAAAAAAGTAGAATAAAATTAGTAAAAGTGTCCTGAATGAAATTATTTACCAGGTTTCTTAAATTAGATTGAAAATGAGGTTGTTTATTGGTAGTTCTTAAGATTTGGTGATGCTCTCGATATTTAAATTCTAACAGAGAGAACTGTAAGGATTCAATGACATCAAAGCAAAAACGAAGGAGACAAGCAACGTTTCTTAAGTTTTCTCTTCACAAGTGTATAACTGTATAGGCGATCGATTTTGTGGTGACATTATTGTAATTGCCTTCAATTTCCTTCTTCTCATCCCATTTAATTAATGTCTTAAGGCATCTTGCAGTACCTCATATCAACATCTTCTCCTTTGCCATTAGCAGCAAAGCAAGTACTACTATAATAATTGCTATTATAATGTAGAATAAAGCTAAAATTGTCTTCCAAGGCTGAAAATTGCTAATTAAAAATTGAGGGACTTGAAAATGTACTAAACTTTTAATTCTCTTAAATGTTAATGATTAAGTAACTAAAGTCAATTTTATTGGTTTGATTGTTTTGTATTATTAGTTTCTTCTATACAGTGGGAGAGGATTTTTGTATTTTCCGAATCAAGAAAGGTTCATTTTTCTATTCCTATGGGGATCGGTTTTCGAGAGTCTAATCAATACGTTTAGTTTTCTATTTCCGAGGCTCGTTCACAAATAAAGTGTCTAGAGGCTCCTTATTTTTTTCACAAATCTCTGATAAAATATTATTTCAGGACTGATATGATATTCACTAAGGTCACGTGAAAAATCTCTTTCATGAAATTTTAAATCTGAATAATACTATATCTATGATATTATGAGTGAAAAAATGATAACACTTTCGCAGAGCACTCTATTTTGTACATAGATATTCAATTACTAAAGTTCGACTCTTTTTATTTTCTTTGACTGTTTAAAAACTCGAGTTTGTATATATATATATATATATATATATATATATATATATATATATATGTATGTATGTGCTACAGTGAAAAAATAATGAGACTTTAAAACAAGAGGTTTAAAGTACATTTTCATGAGCTCCGAGCAAAGAAAGTGATGCCATTAGTAAGATTGTGAAAGGTACATTTTTATCCTTGTTCCGGGAAATAAAGGTGGTTTCTTTGAGTTCATAATTTAATGGAACTGACGAGCACTTTAACTATTTTCAAAGAGAGAAACTGCTTATTCAAGAAAATTTTACAGAAGAATGAATGTTTACAAAGTTTATAACAAAACTTTGAGCTAGACATGCAATTAAATTCAGTTTCTACTAGGATTTTAATTAGAGTAAAGATTTTAATTAATTAAGAGATAATATCAAACTTATTACTGCAACCCTTCTTGTGCTTGTTATTACTTCATTCTTCGTTTATTACTTCCTTTCTGTAATTTTTTTGTAATTATTTTCTCTCACAAAATCGTTATTTTTCTTGTTTCTTGCTTATATTTGTTATATTTTGCTTATATTTATTATGTTCTAGAATATATAATTCACTGAGAAGATATTCTAATCACAATCGAAATTTAAAACTTATTTCCCAAAATATATTTCTCATCATCAACGTATGAAGATGAAAACCTGTCCTTTCATAAAAAAAGGTGCTCAAATATACTCAGAAAAGAGATGGATTTTCCGAATATTAATCAGTGTACACGGAAAAAATATGTCCTATAAAAAGTGTAGAACTCAGTCTGGGAATCTTGGACGGGTACCAAAATGTTGTAAAAATTGTAAACCTCCTTCTATGAAATTTACAAGATATTTCAATAGTAAGTGCAAGAAAGAACTACATAAAGTCCTGGACAGTCTAGGAAAATATGAAGGGTTCTTAAACAAAATAAAAAAAGCAAAGCTAACTTCAGACTTAGTAGTCTTTTGTGTCCAAGTTCATATCACACACACGAGAAACGTTTTCGTCACTTAATTAATACACACAAACCTAATTCTATAACCTAACCTAACACTACTACATACAACGCAATTCTCTAACGCAGAATATCGCACGCTGAGTATACCGGTCGAAATGGTCCTTATATACTAACTAGCCAAATCTTCACCGCTTGTGAGAAACGTCACTGTGACCCAAGTGATATTTAATTTGTTTTAACATGTTTTATTTAAATATTATATTATAACTGTAACATTTTATTATTTTTAATATTTTAATTTTTAAGATTTCGTGAGTTTTATATAAGTACACTTATTAACTTTATATTTCACTCTGTCAGCTGATGGTCGACTGCGCACATCGACGCGCAACATTTTCCCAGACTGTCCAGGACTTTCTGTAATCCCAGCTCTTCAGTAAATACAAAACTATTTTTCCTAGACTATTATAGAGAATTTCCAAGACTCATTTGCATTTAGTATTGAAAAGTTTGAAACTTTTTATTAAAAGTCATTCAAGATCTCCAATATTTTGGTACCCGTCCAAAACTCCTGGACTAATTCTACAATATTTACAGGACATATTTTTTCCGTGTAATGCATTAATTTACTTCCTGAGTCATAAAGTCGCACAGAAATACTTCGCATAAAACAATCTTCTACTCTGATTTTCCTCTGAATTTTCGAATTTCTACTTCGAGTAAAGCAAACTAATATTGGCGACACCAGCATGATAACGACCCTAACGCTGCCTTTATTCCTCAGCTATAAAACTGACATAAAATTCATACGTGTCCTAATATGCAGCCATCTAGGCGTTAATTTTGGATGAAAAAACTGGAAAAAAGCATCAGAGCATTAACAGAAAAAAAGCTACTTGGTAATAGTAATAGTCTACACTGAATACTTAAAGCGTAAAAATGTGTTAGATAAATTTCTCTATGGAGCGGAACAACATGTGAAAAATGATCATTAAAATAGAAAAAAGGTTCAGACAGACATAGAGATATGGATGTAATTTAACAATTGACGAATTACCTTTCTCTCCACTTGTATGACTTTCCCGTGTGGAAAAATTTCGTGGCAGTCTTAAGTAGAGAGATGGACTGGCTAGACCGAATCGAGACCGTCTACTTAAGACGGTCTGACAGGGTGTTGGCCATGGCCCTTTCAGACCGACTCGATTGAAAATTTTCAAAGTATCATCGAGACGGTCTGGCTTGGCCCCGCTCAGACGGTCTCAATTGAAAATGTTATAAGTGCTATCATGACATTTTGTTGTTTGTTGCAAGGTTACAAATAATTAATTACAACTGTAATTACATTACCGAATTAAATAATAATTACATAGAAACATATTGTATTTATATTCAAAATAATTTAAAATTACAATAAAAAATTGTAATTGTACTCAAAATAATTAATTAAACATTTTTTTTTTAATTTTCAATTATACGGAAACCGAGAATCTTTATTTGTGTATTTGCCTACAATGAAAGAATGTTACATTAATTGTAATTGTAATTGTAGGTAAATAATATACACAAATATAAACTCTCGTTCCGCGTATAATTCAAAATTAATTAAATTATTTTTAAGATTAACTATTATTTAATTAACTATTATTTAAGATTTAACTATTTATAAAATGTGTAAAGCAAAAAAAGAATAAAAATATATTCCTCGCAATTATCTCTGGCTTTTCAGTGGAAGAGCTTGGCTGAGATTTTGTTCACGAACTCCAAGCGGTTGAATAGCTCAAGCGGTTAGGGCGTGCGTTTAGGATATTAGGGTCGGGGGTTCGATTCCCAGCGAGTGCGATTTTTCGAAGCGTGTGAGCGTGCGATTATATGTGTGAGAGTCCGTGCGAGTAATTGTTTAACTTAAAACATAAATTATGTGCAGTTATCATATTTAAAACAATTCTTCTTTTTTTTTCAAATTTTTCATTACAACTCGTTGATCTAGCGCCAACCGTTAAGTCTAAACCTTTCAATACAATCTCTATAAGATGGCACATGATGGAGATGAATTACTTGACTTATCTTATACTGAGTACTAGATTTCTATTACTACTCATCAGGGTTTTAAATTCGATTTCTCTGCGTGTACAGCCAAAAAAAAAAAAACATCTGGACGAGCTGACCAGCGGCTGGTCAGCATGATCTAATCTAGACCATCTCATGGTTTAGGCGTCACTCATCTAGCCAGCGGCTGTATAGACCGTCTGCCTAGAGACTGGACAGAAACAAGGACGGTCTGGCCAGTCCCCATCCAGCGCCCCGAAATTTTTCCACACGGGTTCTTGAAATTTGTCTCAATTGAGGAAAAACCTAGGCTTAAGCAGGGTTGATTTATGATCATGGCTGACAAAAAAGTAATTAGACTGGAACTCCCAGAAATGACCACAGTGAAAATTACATCTTGAAAAGTGGAAAAAGAGCTTGTCGCGTAGTGTGGAATGACTTTTTAAATTGTAAAAGTTTAATCCATTTGGTTTAGCACACTGTGAGATAGTCACACAAGACAATCAAAATCGATACTCTTGTTGACAACGTATAAAATCCAGCCACTTCACTTTGAAAAATTTAAACCGATTTGCAGAATTAAAAATTAGCAAAGAATTTTTTAATCAAATTAAAAAGACTGATAACAACAAGAATGACTAATTTAAAAGAAATTGAGATCGAATTTTCTAATTTCCTTTAATTGAACGTTCAGAATAAGTACATAAGTTTTTGAAAAGGTTTTTACTGACATTAATTGACTAAAAGGATGGATTAAATATTATTGCTTGTAGAATTACTTCCCATGAATATTATCACCCCATTCTAGCACTTTTCCTTATTCTTATTCGTATCGCACTTCGCAATGGGTAGCTCGAATTATTGCCTATTTCTCATAAGGACTTGTCATCCGATTCCAACTTTGTGGTTCTTGGGGCGTATAACGAGCAATTTATATGCGCTTCGATGCTCACTGATAATTTCAACCCCTTAATCTGTTTGCTCGCCGTTAAATTCACAAAATAGTGTAAGCTAGCTCATTTCATTGTCGATATAAAGCTATTAGTGAAATAAATACTAGGACAATAAATAGTGTTTTATTATTGAAAATGTAACAATAAGATTATATACGCATATAAAATCCCTGAGAAATTGAGGGTCTGGATGTAATATCGTCCTATAAATTTCGTTCGCCCGGCAGCGTTGGCCTCTGGTCCAACTGATACTATAGTACCACTGTCTAGGGGCCAACGCTACTAGGCGAAATAAATTTATAGGATGTTATTGCATCCAAGGCCCTCGATTAACATCATCATGCTGATAAGAGATCATGTGATAGTAAGCGTTTTTAAACTGATGTTTAATGATTTGGAATATTTATTTGAAATAATGGCATGGGTAATCAAAATTTCATAAAATTCGAATATGGAACGGATATAATAGTAAATACATATATGTTATATGTGCTTGGGGGTGCAATAATCACAGATAGGGGATTATGTCGCGGGTTTTGTGCATTAACATCATAAAGTGTAAAAATTCGATTACAGGTGTACTGTTTCCACAATATTACGACAATAAAATGTCCTGACATTCAACATATAACGACTGTAGGCTTGAAAATATATGTGCACATTGATATTTACGACTGATTTTTAATTTGCGATTCGTAAAACATAGAAGTATACACAGAAAACGTATAGTTTTTGTTGCACCTTCACAGAAAAAAGGTCTTGTTTTTGTTACAGTTTAAGTCTGTTTTTAGACTTAGACCCTTCTTAGTCTTGTTTTAAAACTAAAGGTGGATTAGACTTTTTTTCTGTGTAATTTATAAAGTACAATATACTAAAATATATAATTAAATACAAAATTGTAACTGACAAACGAAGTCTGCAGACACGTGTTGCTTTTGTGTTTCGGAAAGAAAAAATCACATTATCTTTTCCCCAAAGAGGACCTATAATGCATTTATCGTATCTTTGGGGTTGAACACCATCAAACATTATAAGAACTATAGTGGTATCTATTATCTATATGGCTAAGTTAAACTTGCACTGATTATTACGGATTTTCATTGTTTTTGTATATTTTCATAACAAAACAAGTTTGTATATACACAAAAAATACATTTTGGTTTTAAAAATTCGTAGAATTTCATATCCTGGATTTGCGCATATTTTTCTGGAAGTTAAAATCCCTTTAGGTATTTCGAGAGATAAGGTTTTATGTTCCATGCACATTTTTTATAATCGCGAAATAGAAAGTGCTTTATCGCAGAATCTCGAGTGTGAAATGTAAATAAGGGAAGCGCCAGTAAAAATGATTAATCTGCATGTTTTTGTTTTGCGTTGTAAAAGCGCGAATAATTCGTGAAACTTGGTGCTTAACATTTTTAATTAAGTATTCATTACACAGTCGCGACACAGGAAGGGGGGAAAATGAAAAAACGTGAGTTAATTAATTTAATTTAAATGATTGCATTTTCTTCACCAAGACCTATTTTTTATTGTGCACGGAAATATTAATTTATGTAAAAGGGCGTTTCCGATTTAGTATTATCCATTAGCTTATTATATATTAGAATGCACTAATTCAATAAATGGAACTGTTTATTTTTTGAAATGTAATAGTTTCTTTTTTGAAAAAATTTACAGATAAATAAGTTTCAGCTGTTATAAAACAGTTAAGATTGATCCAAAATCTGTAAAAGGAGGTCAACAACTTCCTAGCGAGATAGTTTTGCTAAAGACCCTTTACCAGTTTCTAAGGGATTACCGGACCGTAGATAAATTCATGCAAAAAGGGATCAACTGGCTTTTATGAGAATCAGTAATTTAGAGGAAGCAGCTTGAAGTTACGATTTATTTTATTTATTTTTTTAAGGAACACAAATCTCAGCCTGAAAATCAACTGATTTCTCAAAAACCTTCGGCATATGTTCTATATTTTATTATGTAATAATTAAACAAAAATAATATTCCTTTATTTATTATCATTAATTACTTATTGTGATTGAATTCTTTAAAAGTCTTTTATAATAAAGGAATAATATGCAAAGCAGTTAAACTAGTGGAATAAACATTTTGTCTCCGGGAATAAATTATGCTTCCAATCTCGTCAGCATTTATAAGCAGGATAATGGAATGGGGACTTAGTTCCATACTTAAGCCCTTTTCAGCATGTTTAGTAACGTTATGAAGACAGACAGGAAAATGAGGAAAATTGTGAAATGGGTAAGATAGCAACTTTAAAATTAAATATGACGGGTTCAAAAATATGTTCAAGAGATTAAAGTTATTAAATATGCTGAATAATTAATAGATGCGTTGTCAAAAGAGTTACTTTTCATGCAAATTGCATACAGCCTGCACTTCATTAAAGCTCGGCTAATTTTAAACATGGCTAATTTTAAACGTGCTAATGACTTCAAAATCAAACAGTAGATTTAAAAAAATTTTTCGTTATATATTTTCTGAAACATTTTTCCAGCGGTTTTTATGGCTTAATGCGCATTTTACTCTTTTATGACTTTCACTCCAAAGTAATGGGACTCTTTCCACATATATGTGGCAGTAAAGTGATATAGTAAGTAAATTGATTTTTTACGATTTCACACAGTGCTTTGTGTCAATGAGGGAACTTTTTTATTCATAACTTACATCACACCACTCTACATAATTTGAAAATTGTTATGGCTACATACCCCGCTGTAAATGGCACATGCAAAGCTTCCCCGTCGAACAGAACGCCAGCAGCAACAGGATTGTATAATAGCCATGCTGGAAGCACATGGGCCAGCAAGAATAAAAATTGTCTTTTAAATTTTCCAATTGGAAAATGATCTGAAAGTTAATTCGTCGTATTTACACATCTCCGGTTTATATGTTAAGCTTAAAATTGAAATGATGAAATAAAGAATAATCGAAATTAGACTTGTGAATTTTTAAAAGAATTTTACGCGGGGTCTGCATTTTTCGTATGATGGTACCGAAAAAGGATCAAAGGGGGTTGTCAACTACCGTACGGGGTGGTCTAACACCGACTGATGTTCTTTGCCACATTTGCTTTTCTCAGTGGCGCGAAATCTCACGAAACGCATGCGCTTCATCCCTTAGGGGAGCGGCGGGTACAGTGGTTAGGCGGGTACAGTGGCGCAGTCTAATTATAAACAAAAATAATTGAATAAAAAATCTGAAATTTTTATCCTAAAGGTATTTACCCATAATCTATATTTCTATATAAATTTCATGAAATTCGGAGAATTCTATCGCATTATAAAAATTAATTTTGATTTTCGATAGTCATTCTGTTACTTTTGACTTTTATAGTTTTTGTTATAAAATATTCAAAATGAGTCTATATTAACGGAATTTCCACTCATACCCTTACATTAAACATTAACAAATATATCCTTAACGTTTCAACAATAAATCGAAAGCATTCCATATTTATTATAAAATAACTGTTAGATAGCCGTCGGCGGGTACTGTGGCTCACTGCAACGGCGGGTACAGTGGCTTACGGCGTCCATGCGGTACAATGACAGATTAGTCCCAATTAGTCCTTTGAGTCAGACGGGAAAATATATTTTTGCTGGTTAACGATCTAAATTATTATTCCTATAGTGTATTTGCATACTGAGGCGTTTTCTATTGCTGATGGTACGTATGCAAGCTAAAATACAATGGAATAAAGTACATGATTTACTCACGATAGAATCATAACCCTGGCGGAAGGTTCGGATTGAAATTTATTCCGAACCAATCCGAAAGCTTCCGAATCATTCCGGAATTTGTGTCCGAACCAAACAGTTTCATTCCGATCTAATCCGAAGGAAGTTTTCAATCCGAATTAATCCGAAGCCCATTCAAAACCTATCCGAAGATTTAATCCGACTGAATCCGAATCAATCCGGTCAATCCGAATTAATCCGACTTAATCCGAACTTTTAATCCGAATGAATCCGATTTAATCCGGTCTATCCGAACCAATTCGAATGAATCCTAATTTTTCGGATTCATTCGGATTGGTTCGAATACACCGGATTAAATCGGATTCATTCGGATTGAAAGTTCGGATTCGTTCAGATTGACCGGATTCATTCGGATTGAAAGTTCGGATTAATTCTGACTCATTCGGATTGACGGATTGATTCGGATTCAGTCGGATTAAATGTTCGGATAGATTTTGAATGGGATTCGGATTAATTCGGATTGAAAACTTCCTTCGGATTAGATCGGAATGAAACTGTTTGGTTCGGACACAAATTCCGGAATGATTCGGATTGATTCGGAATGCATTTCTATCCGAAGCTTTCGCTAGGGAACCTATAAATTTATATGTAGATAAACAAATAAATTGTTTGCTTCTGTCGACAGTTTTGGATGTAAATAGTGATAAATTGTACTTTTTGTTTTTAAATTTCAGAGAGAAAATTGTTCGCAAACGCGCGACAGAAAAAAAAATTTCTAAAGTTCCTTCCGATATTACGAAAAATGCCGTCGAAGATGTGATTGAAAACGGATGCAGTATTCGAAAAGCAGCAGAAAAATGGGGCAAAAATTATTACAAAAATTATTGAAAAATTGTTCGAAATTCGAAAATGTATAAGATTGCTTTGATACCATTAAAATGCTACTGCTGAAATATGTTGCCTTGTATTTTCTAACGTGCGCCACTGTACCCAACTTCGTGAGCCACTGTACCCGCCTAGTCGGGTACAGTGGCTCATTTTTCAACATTCACAATTAATTTTTTTCCCAATTTACACTTACACTTACGATTCAAAAAAAATTCTTATTTTGTACATAAATGATGCCACTTTCAGAATAATATTTTTTTTTTACACGACAAATGATTGCGCCGGCATAAAAAATTAAAATAAAAAAAGTGAGCCACTGTACCCGCCGCTCCCCTATCCTTGGCTAGTTTGCTTGGAAATATTCCTTTTAAATATAAATAAAATATTGTGATTGTCAATATTTAAAATATTCCGCCCATTTTGAGTTTTGAGATTCTGTTATCAAATTTTGTGTTTAGGGGTAATTATATCCTACAATATGATTTTTGAAAAAAAAAAAGAATGAAAGAACACGTCAACTTAGTCTTGGTTTATTGGGTAACATATTTTTTTTTAGATTTTTCCCTTGAACTTTGCCTTACTTTCCGTTATTTTCTTTGTATGTAGGGGGTGGTTTATTCCCTAAACATTTTTTTATTTAAGTCTGACAAATAGCGTTTTTCAACCCTTATTGTAACGCAACTTTTTCAATTAGTTTCATTTAATACAGTCACTTGTTACCCCCAGTTTTGAAGGGTTCGTTCATCCCCTTAAACCTTTAATGGCAGATAAGCCATTGAGAAAGGATATGTATGTGAAAAGGGAGTAGAAATGTGGGTATTATTATAGAGTTTTAATAAAACGGAATTATTTGTCAGGTTTTGAATGAAGTCTCTTTCACCATTTGTTTGTGATTCTCTGTTCCCTTGCAGTATTCGAAGAGATATTTTTATTGGAATGAAACTACCATTTACGTGAAATGCTGAGTTTTCTCATTTGAGTCTAAACTTCTCCTGAGAGATTGAGTTTCCAACTGCAAATATTTTATCCGGGAGACTTCTTTTCTTCATGTTGCACCTATATTATCTATAGTCAAGTTTTCCTGCTTCGTTATATCTATCCATGAGGAGAAAATAATTCCCTGTCTTGGATATATCTTCCAACTATCTACAGCTCATTATTTTCAAAACAACTAAAGGGAGAATAATAGAATAAACTAGCACTTTTCAAACGTAATTTAGAATTTTCACCTTTTTTCCTGTTCAAAATGATCCCTTATTTACGATTAATTTTTTTACGGTTTCTTAAGTTTCAATTAAATAATTATTGAAAAATGACCTGAATTTTCTTCAGGTGGAATAAAACAAAGTAATTAAGTGTGAAAAGTTAAATGAAACGTTAACTAAAACTTCTTCGTAACTGATTATTTGTTATTTCTTTTCTTCTCAGATTTCTCGACTTTTCGATTCATTGCTGCCTCGTTAATTGCCATTGTCGGAGATGTAGAACCTTTCTCATTTTCCTCTGCTCTATTTTCTAGAGAAATGTACCAGGCTATTTATTTCCTCTAACAGGTGTTTGCTGGAATGAAGGTTGTTAATTTTCTCTATCGAAGTCGAAGAATTATTGTGTAATTTAATAATAAGATACATTGATCTTCACGAAGGCTTCATCGGTTATCAGAGAGTTACGTAATATAATTTTTAATTACGTGCTGTACAATGAAACCAAAGAAAGTGATATCGAGTTACTTCTGAAAGTGAAGAAAATTTTTTTTTAATCCAGAAGTTTGGTACAAAGAAATGCCTGTTTTTTTAAATTAATTTCCAAAGTGATGTACATATATCTGTAAAGGCAATTTCGTTCCATTATCTACAGCAAATTTGCTGAATTTAAATTGCAAATAACGAGCTTGACACTGTTTGCTAATCAGCAATGCGGGTTTTCAACTAATTTAGATGGTATCAGGTGAAGTAGGTAACACTAGTAAATAGATCCTATACCTACAGATCTTGTTTGTAAAAGGTTTATTTAATACATGTAATGTATGTTGACTACAAAGGTTAACCACAGTTATAAATTTCCGAGTAAATCTCGAGAGACTGATGCCAGTATCTCTGGACCAAATCAGGTTTACAGAGGAAAAGCTACGACTGACTGCACAGAACGGAAGTTCTCAACTAGAGAATTTTAGATTTCAAGATTTGCATGAAACGACAAAAGAGATAAACTCTAAAGAAGCCAGCGGAAAATCTAGACCCACCAAGAAAGCTTTAAATTTGAATTTAAAATGACAGCACTTTATTCAATTGAAAAGCTTCATCGAAAACATGTTTCTTAATATATATTTTACTTCATTTCGAGATATTTAGTCCTTCCTAATTTATTACGCAATAAATTTTAAATGTGAATGAAAAAAAGGAATGCAGAACTAGAAATGTAAAGCGTTTTAAATAGTATAAATTATTTCGAGAAAAGTTCTTATACTCATATACATGTCTATAGCAAAAATTATAAATATGCATGAGGTTACGGAAGTGGAATAATAAGTTGAGGTGCAAAATAATCAGACGCGAGAAAATCGAATTTATTTGTTATATTTAGAATCGGAAGATAATTTTTTACTCCTGGTATATTCGAAATATAAATTATTGATCTGATAAAAAATAAATTAATAATAAGCCTTAATCGATGTATAATATTCGGTATAATTTCATAGTATTTAAATATATAAAATCAAAATTAAAAATACGGTTTACAACTTCACCTCTAAGAAACTTTCATTCATTTCAAGAAATTTTAATTATAGAGTAAATAAAAAACTAAAAAAGCAGTTTAATCTATATCATTTTCAATTGAGGATATAAGAAATTTCTTTAAGTTATTGTCACTATTATACAGAACACTGGTGAAAAATTCTGCTTTTCGAAACTTATACATAAATGGAAGAATTAAGAATTGTAAATAGCAGCGCCTTGAGATGGTTCCGTTGAGAAAATCAGATTCATTAAATCTTCACCTCGCAAGTCTTGATTGCCATAAAACTTCTCTTTAAGCGCCTCCACAAATCTATCCTTATTAGTTCTTGTCGTCATTGCTACTATACAACCTCCCCATCTGAGAAAATGAGAAAATTTTATTTCTAAAAATAACTTCAAAATTCTTATAAGAATATATATTTTTTTTCTCAAGAATTTATATAAGGTTCTATAAATATGCAATTAGATTAATACTACTTGTTGAGAAAAAAAAACTTAAGAGTTTTACGCTTGTTACAGATTTTTTTCTAGCTTTACTAAGAACGTAAGCAATTAAAAGTTCAGAATACGATATAAAAAGTTTGTAGCAATAATTTTAGAACTAATTGCACTTTGAATGCTGGGGTGGTTTCTTCGTGTATTTCATTTAAACCTTACTACCTTCATTCTATCTACATTGTTGCACTTTCTACAACAACTTTATTAATAACTGCTAACTGGACAACAATATTAATTTTATTGCTTACAATAATAGCTAAAATATAGTTCTTATAAAGAATATTTCTGAATATATTTAAAAAAAACAATTTTTTACATAAATTTTCTTTAATTAAAAAAAATTATGTCCTTTATTGATATTTTCACTCACCCTGCCCCAGTCATCCTTGATCCAAGCGCTCCACAATTAGAAGCTGCCCTTACAAGGGCATTAACTTGAGGGTGACTGCACTCATATAATTCAGAGAGACTGGAATGACTTCTAGACATCAATGTACCCAATTGAAGAAGTTTAACGGGTTCTTCGATACTTTTATCCGCGTTGATATCCCAAAAAGCAAGCACTCTTAATGCTTCTTTATGAAAAAAAAAAAAATTTTGCTGTTTTAACTCGTTTTTAACATTTAAAGGGCTGAAATTTAATAGTGGAGATTATGTATTTTAATTATTTTGTATGCATGTTAGTATACATGTTAGTTTTTTTTAAACTCTCATTAATCCATCCCAAGCATAAAAAAATAGAACCTGAGTCTACGATCTTGAGAGTTTTCATGCATTGATTCTGTTGCCTTTCTGTGGTAATAAATTTCACGAAGTATATCGATAGTACAAGAGAGAAAGTGAGATGAAGGAAAAGGATAGGTAGGTACTTCAATCAATACTTCCTCACCGTTAAAATTTACGGCCCCTGAAAATAATGCATTCTTATAGTGACGCATGACATATGACGTATATGACAAGACATTTTTAAGCTTTCTGAAAATATTTTTCAGAGGTCTTTTTGAAAATAGTAAAAAAAATATTATATTGAAGAGTTTAATTTAAATTATTTGTTGAGAAAGAGATGGAAAAATTAATTTTCCGGTGAAAAAATAAAATGGAAGGAATTGAAAGGAAAGCATAATTGAAAAGGGAATTTGCATTTTCACCTTATTATTCAGATGGATTCTGAAAGAGCTTTTGAGTCGTTTCGTAAGACCTCATAATCTTCGATATTTCATTCGATATTGTGTTTCATTTCTTTATGAAGTCGAATAACAAATTTCAGTCATTCAGAAATATCAATGCAAATATTAGGTATCATTTCCAAGTGAATGAGTCGTAGGATAATGCTAATGTGGAAGCGGAAATAATTTGTTGGGAATACCTGGTATACATAGAACTTTTAGATAAAAATATGCATACAGTAGTAATTATAAAATGGTGCGAACAGCTCCTTTTTCAGTCAGTTTCATTTACAGAACATTTTTTTTCCAATTAAATTTTTTACGTTGAAAGAATATAAATAGAGATTTCTTACCTTGAAAAACGTGGAGAGCTCTTTTTCGAAGTTCGTACGTTTGCGAGGGGCTAAACGTTGATTTGATTGAATGAGTCTCTAATTCCTCATTTGAGGTTTCTAATATTTCACGAATCTAGTAAGAAAAAAATTGATTAAATTACAAAAAATGATATTAATTCCGCTCTTTAAATATTATTAAACAGTTCTGTTGTTTTTATTATTAGAGCTGATACTTTTAACTTTTTATTTCGGGAATAACTCGAGTAAGAAGTAGAAAAAGCATATCTCAAGTAGAAAAATTGTTTGATAGCCAGACAGACAAGTTTTTCTGTCGTTTAATGTTAAGTAGAAAATGCACGTAACAGTAAGACATAGATATATAATTCGATCAATGTCTTACCCGAACATTCATTTTCTACTTGAGCTGGTACTTTTCATGTCGGAATCAACTCAAACCGGAAGTAGAAAAAGCATACATCAGTAAGACATATTTCTATTATCAAGAGATGCACATTTTCAAGTAATTTCAAGAAGAAAAATTGTTTAATGGCCATTCAGGTGAATTTTTCTGTCGTTTAATATCAAGTAGAAAAGTCACGTAACAGTCAGACACTAATGCGAATACAATTTTCGTAATAAAGATTATTTATGTAATTCCATCAATGTCTTTTCTCACGTTATGAACATACCTCATCGAGAGTATAAGGTTCTTCTTTTAGTTCTTCCCTCGCGATTTCCGACATGTCCTCCAGCTTTTTTTCCAGCTTCTCTTGGATATCTATTAATTTTTGCACTTCCTTCCAATCCACGTTTTTCTTCTTAGCTATTATCTGTCTCGAAGATTGATGTGGAAAAAAATTCAGTTTATCAGCCAAGCTTCAAAAATAGTACTTCTTTCTCATTTCCTCAAATAAATTAGTTTAGTAAATACGTTTCGCAAAATCTTGATAAAACAAGAAAAGATTTGAAGTAAAAGATGGATGTGAAAGATTATTTAAGATAATGGAGAATCAAAATGGATAATAAGCTCATATATATCTGCACTACAATTGTGACGAATTGACCTGCTTAATCTTGGTGCATTTAATTAATCAGAATCAATACCAGATTGCTGATTGTTGGCAGAAAGTCTGTAATTAATCTCAGAGTTAATGGTCCGACAGCACGCGAAATTATTTAAATTTCCTAGTACTAATTAATTACAAGGGAACAATCGGGATAATGACCGTTAATACATTGATATACTTATGTGTAAATTCAACAATAAACATTGGTTCACTAAAAATAAACAATGTAATTTTGATATAACTCACCTGAGCTGCGAATCTGCATTCTGCGACTCTCAAATTAAAATCGGAAGTGGAAGCTTTGTTGTGACAAACTAGACTATGAGCTATCACGAAAACCGCATTTTCTGGTAACGTTATACCTTTCGCACGTAGTGGATTAAATCGTATATACTTCGCGGAACCTATCAGGAAAATAAAATAAAAATACAATACATTTTTTTAAGTGTATAAACTGAAACTTGAAAAGCTTATATTCACCGGCTTTGGCCAAAAAAGCAATAGCTTGGTCCATTCCTCCTCCCTGAGTTCCTATATATCTTTCAGCAGATGCACTTATTCCTGCTAATTGCTCTTTCGTCATTTCATGCTGTAATAATAATTAAAAAACCATTAAATAAAATTTTCCAAATATTTCGAAATTACTCTTATTATAAAATGTTTTCCCTTTTTGTAATAATATTCTCGTACCACAAATTATATTATCCATGTTAATTACTTAACGAGAATTTAACGTGCCTAAATATCATATGTTATGCAAACCGAAGTAGTTGTCTGAAGATGAACACATGAATATTGCTTTTTTTCTATTCTTTACAAATAAAAAAGCAGAGAAGCAATTGTTATCGATTCGGCCATGCAAAAATAAAAAGATCAATGGGATGATTAATGATTCGACATTTATAAGATCAATGTTCACTCCAAAAATAAGTTACAAATGTCACCTACTTTTTTCAAGTAGCTTGGGTTCGAAGTTTTGTCAAAGGAAAAGCGATTAATCAGAAAGTTCCTGAGTCAGTGGCCGGTTGACATTTCCTTTCGATTTTGGGTTGAATGTCTATAATTGAGATTCTGCAAAGCCAAAAGTGTTCGGAATCAACCTACATCTGTCACTCCTATGTTTCTGATCGGTTATCGCGCGTGTTTTTATCTTGTGACTAATTTTTGTCATCCAGTTTGACAGTTTATTATATATGTAGGTTCATATAAGTATATAATAATGAGAGATACACCTGAAGCGTCATCCAATTTAAAAAACAATTATCTAAGTGAAAATTATTCGTGTGAATAAGAGAGGTGAAATTTCCGACGTGTATTCTGTAGTATTAAACTTTGGAAATATCCTGTTGCGAAAGTTTAGTTTTGTGGAAACTTCAGCCATCGATTCTGAGAAGTTGAGCGAAACTTATACCGGATACTGCCACTGAGGTGCAAAACGTAATCACGTACATGAGTATAACATCCAGTAGTCTTTATTCATCACATGTAATTTTTCTTGTGTGATTTAATACCGGTGGAAAATGGGATAACTTGAAGAAGATGAACGGACCGCATACTACATGTCTTCCGGACAATTTCCACACATGTAGGAAGATATAAAGCTTCGTGTTATGTATTATGTTTACAAATTCGACTTTATAAATCATGCGGACCTTCGCAGAATTATTATAGCGTTTTAGAGCAAACGACATGAAAATGAAAACTTCACGGATAGACTTAAAGACCAATTTGTTCGAATGGCAGTTTTTTTACGATTTCAAGTAATTTAGGAGCTCTTTATAAAAGTTTCACTCTCAAATTTCATATTACAAGAACGAACGCGCGCTCTGCGCGCGCATTTACTTAAAAATCCTTAAAAATTCACGAAAACCTTCAAAATCATTAATCTCTTGAAATCCATATTAAAATTCGTGAAAATTTCTACAAATTCCTAGAAACCTCTTGAAAATCCTTAAAAATTCACGAAAACCTTCAAAATCATTAGTCTCTTGAAATCCATGGTTAAAATTCGTGAAAATTTCTAAAAATTTCTAGTAACCTCTTAAAGATTCTTAACATTTAAAATCTCTTAAAATCATTAGAAATTTCATGAAATTCCATGAAATCCTTAAAAATTTTACAAATTCTTTTAAAAATTAGAATAATCGCTTGAAAATACTTAAAAATTCAGAAAAACCTTCAAAATCATTAATCTCTTAAAAACTATGTTAAAATTCTTTAAAATCTCTAAAAATTCCAAGAAACCTTTTAAAATCTTTGAAATCGCTTGAAATACGTGAAAATCTCTTAAAATTTCCAAAAACTTATTGAAATTCTTTTAAATTCTACGATAACAATTAAAATCCCTTTTATATCCTTTAAAATCCATTAAAAGTATTAGAAATATCTTCAAATTCCATGAAATCCCTTAAAATTCCACAAAAATTTTCAAATTCATAAATCTTCTCAAATCCACGTTAAAATTCATGAAAATCTCTAAAAAAAAATCCTAGAATTTTTAGATTAGAAATCTCGTCAAATTCCATGAAATCGTTAACGATTCTACAAAATCTTTTAAAAATTAAAAAAATCTCTTGAAATCTTTTAAAATTATTAGAAATCTCATAAAAATCCATAAAATCTAAAAAATTTCACAATATCTTTTAAAAATTAACTTTCTTGAAAGCCTTTAAAAAATGTAGAGCCTTTGAAATCCTTTTAAATTCTACTAAATCTTTGAAAAATTGTAAAAATCTTTTGAAATCTCTCCATAAAATTCCATGACAAACTTTAAAATCTCTTAGAATTCCCAGAAAATTCTTGAAATTTTACGGTAACATTGAAAATTCTCACAAAATCTTTTAAATATCAGAAAAATCTCTTGAAATCACTTAAAATTATTATAAATCTCATAAAATTTCTTAAAATCCCATAATACTCTTACAAACATTTTGAAATCGCTTAAAGTTGAAATCTTTTAAAATTTTTAGAAACCTCTTAAAATTCCTCAAAATTTCAAAACATTTAGAAACTCTTAAAATCCCTTCGAATTCTTAAAAGTCTCTTAAAATTGCATGAATTCCTTTAGAATTTCACGAAATATCTTAAAATTCCATAAAATTGGATTTGGAATGACTTTGAATGAAATTGTAAGAAAAAAAATAAAAAAATGCGCGAGTAGCGCGTCTCTTTATTTCCTAGTATTTATAAAAAAAGTTTCCTTATATTTTATAAATTAAATAATTACAACATGTGTTTTGCTTTATAAAAAATAATAGTTGTTAGATTGTTTTCAAAATTAACTACGTTTACAGTTGTATTGATGTTTAATCGTGGTTTTGTTTTCTAAAAAAATACCGCATTTATAGTTGTGTACAGTATTATTTGAAAAACTGGTTAATTAATTATTAAATTAATTTATTAATTAGTCATAATAAATTAGTTAATTGTTTATTTTTAATATTACCATAAAACTGCTTTTTTAAAACCAAGATTTTTTATGTATTTCGAGTTTAGACTCGTGATAAAATGATGATTAACGAAACCAAATTCGCTTACCTGGCTAACTCGGGTAGTAGCTAATGCAGCAGCACAAACTAGAGCACTGGAACTGGAGAGTCCAGAATTTGCAGGAATATTGCCCCAAACAGCTGCTAGCATTCCATTTGGGATTTTTTCGTCTGGTATGACCTCTAAAATACCCTTGACTCCACACAGGAAATATTTGTGCCAATCAGGACCTCCCTTCGAATCGTCTATCTTTTGGTTACTAAAAAAATAAGAAAATATCCCACTTTCTTGGTAATTGTGAATTTTATGAGTTAAACTATAAGCAAAATTGCAATCGTAAAGTGACATGAAGAATAAAAATTAGAAACGAGCTATAATAGTATTTGTTTGATTATTGCATACATTCCTGTGATTTTCATTTCAAATGAAGTTTTATTCTGTAGGAAATTGATTTGACATAAATTATTATTGATCTCTTTGTGTTTAAAATTAGTAACTTGAGTAAGAACACTATTCTTTTAGGTCAAGTGGGAGAATTTTTTCGGTATTGAATTAACTTTTTAAAGCGGTTAAAAGGTTTCATTAACGTAGGTTTTGGTATTAAAACTTTTAAAAGTGCACTTGAAAGTTATCTCTTTTTGATGCTCTTTGGCAAATACGATACTGGCCTTAATTCCCTTTGAAAATTTTCATCCTAATTTATTTTCAAAGCTTAGTGTTTGTGTATGTTCCTATTAGTAACTTTATGTATTTAAATTCACTTCCCAGTCTCCCGTGTCCAGTGCAGTGGATCGACTATAATACGTAAATTCTCGTTTCGAGTATCGAATAAACTTTGTTTCATATGAACGTTAAATTTACGCAGTCAGATATTCTAATTATTTTTAATCCTTGTAATAAATAATCAATTTTAATTTATTTTATAACTTACTAGAAAAATAATAAGGAATTTAAAATACGAATGGATAAAAATATACCTTATGGCTTTAAAATCGCTGCATTCAAAGTCTTTGTATTTTGGATCAAGATTTGTGAGTCGAAATTCATTTTTTTCTGAAGGAGCCACAGCAACAAGTATGTATTGTTGAATCGCCATTGGAAAAACTCCGAAGCCACAATAATCGATGTGATCACCAATTATGTTGACCCTGCATCAATTTATTATAATTTTTTTTTTTATTATAATTTTTTCGCTTGGAATATCAGAGTTGTTCTATTTTACACAAGAATTATAATATTATAATTGATATTAAATAGGTTTAATTACCGTCCTGGCACTCTGACAAAGAATGAAGGCGAAACATTGAATCTTGATCGGAAGTGATCAGATAAAGTCTTCATTTTACTTGCTAAGAGATCGTCCGCTTCCAGGACTGGGACAGGTTCATCAGGATCATTTTGCTCGAGTTCATCAACCCATTCAACGAAATCAGGTTCAGGTGAAACCCTGATCATTTCTTCTCCACCTACAATAAAAATAGTCTTAAATTGTATTTTTACAAATAATAATTTTTCAGCTATAACATCTAGGTCATCAAGTTTTTCAGTTTCAAAAATTTAGAGTACATAAAAATATGGCTCGGGAAATACGAGAAATGCGATGCTCTATAAAGAAATGTCGGTCGAGTTAAATTCGTCTAAAATAATCGATTGAATTCCACAATATAAATCTCATTTATTCGCAACAATCTCTCTGAACGTAACTTCAAATTTGGAAATAGAATGAATTATTTACGATAATCATCAGACTATTATTATACATACATATGTGGAATATAAAATATTTTATTATACACAAATGGCGGAAATATGGTATATAATGGTTTCTTCAAACCAAGCGTGAGGTAATTTCCGGAATGGTTCAATCAACTGTAACATATATGCTCATGCGTCACGATAACCCACTTCTCTTGATGCCCGATTAGGTACTTCATATTGCAATTTTTGTCATGTACACATAAAAGCACTTTTAATCTTCTTATAACGCGAGTACGAAATGGAATATAAAATTTATATTTATATTACGAAATAATATATTTCATATTTATTTATTTATTTTACTGAAAAGTCAGCAAGAAAGTACACAAATATCGGTACTCATTCGAAATAAAAGAGTAAAGATTTGCAAATATAATTTAAAGTAAGTTACGTAGGAGAAGGCAGAATAAAAAAGAGCCGGACATTACCTAACATTTAAAAGCTAGCTTATTAATGAACTACGGAAAACTTTTAATGAAGAAAGAAATGAAAAACTTCTCTATTTTAGAATAAAAAAAAAGCGGAGAGTCTAAACTTATGTTTTAAAATCTTTGTTTATTATCCAAGTTATATACGATATTGACAGGAAAACCTAGATGAGTCTTGAAATTGGATCTATATGTATAACCGTTTATATATAGTTTTAATAAAGTTATATAGCGACCAGATCTTACGAAAACCTAGCTATAATAACTAGCCACATAATATCGGATTTTCAATCAAGAACTAATCAATCAAAAACTTTGAGTATCCTTTCAATCCTTTCAGTCCTTTGCTAAAGAAAAGCTCAAATAAACCGCGGGCGGAAACTTCTTAATCACTTCCTTCCCTACTTTATTAAGCGCTACTTAGCTTATTAATAATTTTTTATGCAACAAATTTTATTTTTATATAAAATATGTACTTTAAGCTTTATTAATTTATAGACATTTAAAAAATATATCCAGTTATTTGTATTCTCGTTATATTAATTAAAATTTGGAACTTTTAGTCGAAAATTCGATAATGCATTGAATACATGACTATAAAGTATAAATATCTGAAGGTGAAATATTAATCAAGAAAGTATTTACGTTATACGTGAAGTGTAAATAAATTTAGTCATGCAAAACAAATTTGTGATTTTAGGTAAATAGAAGTCTGTTGTCGTATGTTAATTTTCAATTATAATGGTCAATATATTCACTAGGAAGGTTCGAAGCATTCCAGAAAATATTTCCAGGAAGGTTCCTGCACTCAAAAAAATATTTTGTGCAACAAAATATGTTTTGTTGGCTGAAATAAATTTTTGTTGGTTCAACAAAACGTTTTGTTGGTTTAACAAAACGTTTTCTTGACCCAACAATAATTTGGTTGAGCCAACAAAAAAATTTTGTTGCACAAATACCAACAAAATTATTTTTTTGTCCGAATCAAACCTTTTTTTCAGTGTGGAAGTGGGTAAATCTCTCCATAACATGGAACATTACCAAGGAAGTTTTAGAGAATTTTCATAAGGAAGTTTCCTTGAGATTTTGTTACAAGAGTTCATGGTCAATCTTTTTAACCTTCCGGAAAAGTTTAAGCTCCGTATATATACCTTGAAATTTTATAACGCAATTTTTCACGAACATTCCTTACGAAAATTCGTTGAACAATCTTATTTTTATCGGAAAGACGCGTTTGAATCGGTCCCTAAAATTAAAAATGTTATTCTGCTAACTCATAATTGAACATTGATAAACAAATAAAATAATATTAACAATACATAAATAAAAATTTAAATTCGAAAATTACAAGTATAACATGACATCCGTAAAATAGAACAGTGGAATAATTGTTTTCAATCTTACCCCGCCTTCTAAAATGAAAACTCATGGTTCAGAAATTCAAAATATACTCAACAGACGTTACAGAGGTTTATGGAAAGTCCTATTATCGCAGATTCGTATTTATAATCAAACTGATGTTACGTGCATTGCACTGTGTGTGAAGATGTTTTCGTTAGAGTCCACGCGATGGCAGATTTACTAACGTCTAACGAAATATAGTAATTTCTAAAAGCCACAAGTGTAAATAAAGATTCAAGTGGTACCAAAATATTTCCAAAATATCAATTGTAAACTTACCGACTTTCAGTGAAAAATGAGGACGTGTATCAGACACAGATATAAGAATCTTATCTTAACCGATTGTCGTTATCAACGCATAAATTTTTATTTATTATTAGAAACTGATGTGAACACAGAGTTGCTGACTTTGCGATTTAAGTGAACACGTTTCATTGGAATGCCACAAGCAGCGTTGCGAGCAACAATATGTGGCCATCTTTTGGAATTATTATTTACGAATCTATTCTGTTCGAATATTTAACATTAAGACTTTATGAATTATACGAGATTTGAATATTTTGGTATCAATAAATTAAATATTTGTTTTATTTTCCATTAGATTTTATTTTTCGAAGAAGTAATGTTTTTTTTATTGAGAACTGAGGTTTGAAAAATGAACTCATCATCAGTGCCTTTGATGAAAATTTTCAAATCTGGCTATGGTAAACCGGTTTTGAAGATCTTCGGTGGATACCACAGAAATTGGGGTCAATGCCTGAGGGGTAGTTGTGGTAGTTGGAAAGGGAATCAGAATTAAGGGAATTCACTTTATTTATCCCACTGTCGGTAAGAGAGAAGGTTGAGAGCAGTTTAGCGGGGTTGGATATTGGTGCTGGTATAACCAACCGTCGATCAGAGTGTAAAGAAATTTATGAAACAGTTCCCCAGTTTCCTTGTAGATAGCTATTTCATTTTTTAAATAATCGTTATGGGGGTAGTTTATGTATATTAGTTAATTCATATCATTTCAAACTACCTAAAAGGTAGTTTGAAAATTTTCAAAACAAAAACATCCAACATTCTTTTATTCAATAGGATTATTATCTGTTATAACACACGAAAAACAATAATTTTGAATTAAATTAAATTTAATTAACCATTCATTCACTATTTTTTATAAGTTTTATATAGGGTGACCAGACGTCCTCCTTTTTGGTCAAAAGACAAAATTTACATTTTTTTTTCATAAAATATTCCCTACGAAATTCTGGAAAATATTCTGTCAATAAATAACTGAATATATGATATATATTTATTATTATATCTATTTAATTGCTTGTGTCGGCAAATAAACTTAAAAAAAATATTAATTATTAATTAATTATTATTTCATAAAAAATATTACTCCAAATTTTTTTAAATTTTTGTCTTATATCTAAGGATATCTATGAATGTCTAGCGATGTATGTATGGATATATAGAGAAATCTGGATATATCTAGACTTCTAGAGATGTCTAGGGATATCTACAAATATAAGAGGGGTGTGATTTTTTTGTTTCCGTTTTTATGAAATTATTCTAGACTCAAAACAGAATCAATCAAATAAGAACGGAAATTTATTTCATTTTCATCAAAAAACTGGCGTAGACTCAAATCTCCACCTCGTTTTTAAAATTTCATGGTAAAATCGAAAAATGCATTGTTTGACGGGTCGTTTAATCGAAATCGATTTCTCAGTATCAGAACTTGGGCTTATTACATATTTTCAGAAAAAAGAAAGTATTTTTGTTAAGAAGCGAATTTGTGAAACTTTTTGAGGGTGGATAACTCTCCGGTGAAGAACTTGAAGAACAGCTGATTGAAGACTATCTGCATGGTGCTGCCATCGATTTGACCATTATTTCATTTTATTTTTTGGCAACACCCTTAAGGGCTGTTTTCTTATTTCAGGAGACCATTTGCCCTATTGTTTAAAATCGTTATCCTCGACTATCAAGACCGCGTTCTAGAAAATGATAAGGCTTTCCTGAAAAATTCTAGAATGCAGGAAAGCCGTTAATCGTAGCAGGATGAACTCGCCATGATAAAGTTGGAGATTGACCTTGGTATAGGAATCACAGATGGAAATTTATAAACTGATCGCCGGGTCGGTCCAAGATATGGTACCCGGTGCGCTGGGTACATAGTCTCGAAAGAGACAAATGGCACCGGTTATCTGGAAGGTAGAAGCAGAGTTGGTGGCTCTAGATGGGAAAGATGGGATGAAAACATCGATTGCAGGGGCTTGTAACACCGCGGTACGAACAGAGGGATCAGGCCGAGCGATAAACCAAGCAGCCTGGAAAATGCCGGATCAACGGTGCGATGTTTCAGCAAAAACTGTCTCGAATCAGAGCTACCGAGGGCTCACGGTTGTCTCTTTCACCCTCTATTCCTCGCTCATGCCAGCTTTCCATTTTCTATCTCACTTCCCAGTAGCGTAGTTACTCTTCCAGTTTTGAAAATTTTTCTCCTTAAAAAGACTTAAAACTTAAAAGAACAAGATAGTAAAAACTATCAAAAAAACTAACAAAAGTTAGAAGGGATGGGAGTTTCTACGGATGGGTAAATGTTTTAAAAAAATAAGGAATAGGATAAAATTTATCAAAACAGAATCAATAACGTTAGCGATCTAACTGAACTTGACGTTTTAGAGAGGATCGAAATATTCTATGAGGAGGAAGAATGTTGTAGGTTTTCGTAGTAAACATATAATGTCAATGTTGGAGGTTCAGCAAATCGCTGACGGTAGTTTGGAAGTGCGGCATTCAAATGAGAGCCTCGTCACGAAATCGCTAACTGCATAGAACCTTTACGGTCGCTCCATTAAGCGTTCTCCACCCTCTCTCTGACTTTTATTGTAGTATCATAAGGCAGACGTTAGTTTAATTCGTATTACTTTCCTCATAAATCCGGTGGATTCGCAGCAGGGGAACGATATAACGCGACGTATAAAGCCAAGTTAGGTCGACTGAACGAGAGAGAAAAAGCCAGTGACGTATTTATAAAGGGCCACTCCAAGCTTTGGATATGGATATGTTTCTTTTACTACCCCTGCAGATGAGGAATCTGCCTTCGATTAACTTCACTACCTCATAGTTTAGTGATCATTCCAACTTCCAGTTGGTTAGCAATTATAAATATGAATTAAAGATGAAGGGACTGTCCAAATTCTGGACATTCTTTGGGAAAAAGAAGACATACATACCTTGGTATGTATGTCTTATAATAAATGAGTATTAATATTCCAATAGATTTTTCTTATATTAAGAAAACAGAGGAATTAGTTTAACCTTATCTCTCTAACTCTCAAATGGTAAAATGCGATTTATACTTGCAATACGATTGTGTACTCTTCTCTAAACATTATTCAGATCCCCGACGCGAAGAATCGAGAAAATATTTCCGAAATACATATACTTTCCATTAGCGTAAGACGCTCTAAGGAAGATTGCATTTCTCCTGTTCTGCTAAGCTTGACATTGTGTGAATAAATACATTGCGAACATGGGATCTGATATTGAATACCTCGGTTTCTCCCTCGGGAGTATTTCGAGTACACCGAACAACTTCCATGAATTTTGAACTCGCGAAATGACAAATGCGTTTTTCTCAAATGTCTTTCTATTTCTCATTTTTCCATTTCAAAAATATTAGTTTTAGTGTTTCAACTGGTAAAAAGTTCACCAGTTCAACAATTATATATTAAATGGATCCTATTTCATTTGTTTAAATGAAATAAATTGTAATATTATACGAATGAGGGATGAAGTTTAGTGTTTTGCTGTATATATAGTGTTAGTTGATCGTTTATCCATAAACGAAGCTTCTTTTATTGCATTGAGAATGTGAAGCTCGGTGACGCATGACGTGCTGTAGGTGCATATCGAGAATCCATTTTGTAACTGCGATTTACTTTCCGTAGCTCGTATTTCATCGGGAGAAAATCCGGAAGTGAGGCGAAGTGCCGCCAACCCGCAAGATCTGTAGCATCCCAGTTGACTACCGGAAACAGGGGGTGGGTATAAATTGAATCGGGTCCACCGCATCCGACGCATAAAACGCTTCGCACGCCCTTTAAATTGTGGACCGTCACCCTCCCGTTACTGAAACGTAGACAACCATTACGGAACGGAAAATGCCAATAACTTAGGCGGAGACAGCGGTTTCACCTCCTGCACACATCCCAACACCCAGGATTTGCAATTCTTACAATTTTATTTTACAGAAGACACACCTTTTTAGAGAATATAGATATTTTTTATATTCTACACATATTACTTGGAATCGATTTTCAGTTACAACAAAAGAAGGGAGAAATACCGCTTGTCATTGGGGTTGGTGGTAAGAAGAATTTTATGCGCCTTTGCTAATGTGGTAACTCGCTAACGTGCATACCTAGGTTTTCTCGAACCATGTTCGAGATGTTAGCTCGCGGTTGTCGCTGAATTACAGGAATTTCAAAGTGCCCTATAGTTCTCCGTCAACGGTACTCGGGCATAAGATATTGCGACATGCGAACTTCGACGTGGTACAACCCACTCCGAAGTACTTAGAGTACTTGCTACCTATGGGCTCTTGACACGCTAGGGTTGTCTTTCCAACACTTATTAAACTCGAAAAACTTGCTGGTAGCATTTAGTTTCTCGCACCATGTCATTACAGTCAAAGAACTCTTTCAATGCAAAAATATTCCGGACGTGAGGAAAGAAACAAGTGCTAGTCTTGTGAAACAAACAAAACTACAACCTATCATCAAATCCCCAAGCTAACGTTTAAACAACATCATCAATCCGATCAACTGAGATACAAATCTCGGAGACTTGCAGAATCTTCTGACAAATTTCAAATTAACAGAGGATTCTAAATCTTGTAGGAAGTTCCAGAAACAAAAGGGATTAGAGGTTCTTAGGGGATGGAAACTGAAACCCGCGGACCAAAGGCTATGGAATAGAGATTGGACATAGTGGTCTACAGGATCAGAGTGTTAGAGTACGGATTCGGACATTGCGAGCTGCGGCCAGCGTGGCTTTAAACTACACGAGGTTTAGGTTCGCCTTCGGTTTGGTTTATGACCCTTGGGAAAGCGATACGTCAACGTCATAATAGGAGCCATAAATCCGACTCGCACGCGCCTAACTTCGCTTCTCGAGACCGCATGCAGTCCTCGAATTGCGACGTGTGTAATCCATCCTCGCCTAGACATTGCAAACTCCTGTTAGATGATTCATGTTCTCGATATGCCACTGACATTGCACCCCTAGTATTATTAGCTCCTCGGAATTGTTCCAAGTATCTAATACTGTGTCCTTGAATACTCAAATCATCGTTGTTAGAATAGAATTAGAAGGTAGACCTTCTAATTATTTTATACCTTCTAATTCTTCAGTACATTGTAGTTCATTAGTATATTCTTTTATGTTAAAACACCTTCGAGCATGTGTGTCTTGCTTCCTCTCATTTGCTTACATTTACGGCTCTTAATAAGCAAGAAAGATAACAAATACACTCAGAAAAAAGTTTGTTTGAATCAAACAAACGTATCATTGATATAGGGTCAATCAAAAAATATCTTTGAATTAAACAAAATTTGTTTGAATTAACAAAAATTTGTTTGATTCAAAGAAACTTTTTTTTAATATGATGAAATCAATTGTTTTGAGTTAAAGACAATTTATTTGAATCAAACAAATTTTGTTTAATTCAAAGATATTTTTTGATTGACCCTATATCAAAGATACGTTTGTTTGATTCAAACAAACTTTTTTCTGAGTGTAGTCCGCCGACCATTGGGTTGAAGTTTCAGATGTCTAGTCTGACGATTTTTTGTACATTTATTGGAATAATAACAAAAAAAAAGTTTCCACTGTTCCCACAATCCAAAATTTGTATTTATTTACTAGGAGCAATTTTAGAGAATTTAGAGGAATTCGCAAAAGATTTTAAATAATTCTAATGAATTTCTAGAGATTTTATATAAGATTTCAACAATTATAAAAGGATTTCAAGAGATTTATAGTAATTTTAAGGAATTTCAAAGGATGCATAAATATTAAAGGGATATTAAAGGGAATTAAATTAATTATTAATATTAAAGGCATATTAAAGGGATTTTTAAAAGAGTTGAAAAGAGTTATCAATAAATTTTTTTTAAAGGTTTCACAAAATTTCAAGACATTTTAACTGATTTTAACGAATTTTAAGGAATTTAAAGAGATTTCAAGATGTTTCAAGAGATTTGAAGATATTTCAAGAGATTTTAATGAACTTTAAGAAATTTTTATATGGGCATATCTCTACAATTTTTCATTTTTGTGATGATGCACAGTTTCGCCCACAATCAAGAAGAAATGCTACACTTGATATCGATTTTCCCCATGAAAATATACTAATTTGAGGGTTACTGTAGTGTTTCAATCGATTTGAACTATTATCCATTCGTTACAATCCCTAAAACCACCTAAAATACTATAAGTCAATGTGGTGATTTATGACTTTACAATTTTTCACGCGCTGTATTTTTCTTACCGAAGTTCTTTGGGGGCTGAAAATTTTTTACAGTATTCTTACGTATATTAATATACTAAAAATATATTTTAGATAGGTGTGCCTGCCATGTGGAAATTAAAAAAAATTCCCAAAGTTGTGATGATAAATTATTGAAATTTATCTCAACTTTGCTTTTTTTCCCGTAATTTTTTTACCGTTAGGGTTTTGAAAAAAATTAAAAAAAAACCGTATTCTACGTGGTCTACTCTATAAAATGGCACCAAACCGAAACATGTGCCAATAATAGATCCAAAGTATGGGCTTTTAGAAAAATAGTATCGGAAAGGAAACTCAAGGGAAAAAATCATTTTTTCGGCTAGCACACTTGTTTATCGATAGCTGGGTGGAATTTTATGTTGGAAAACTGTACTTCCACACTTGTATAATGTGTTGGTAAATCGGTAAATGCGTAAACGAAGTCCGAATGAGTTTTCAAGGCAATAAATCTGAGAAGTCAAAATTTGAACAAAAAAATACAATTTAAACAGTTCCTTTGATGACATGAAGTTATCCGTAAAGACTCTTTAATAATCCCAAAAATATCTTTGCTTCTTTTAAACTTGTTTTCGTTTCATACCAATCTGTTAAGTAAAGTGGTTCTTATTTTTGACATGATTTTGCTTTTCAATGGAATTTGACTGTAAATAGATGAAATGCACTCAATTTTTAATTCAATCTGAAATCGGAGAGCAGGCAAGTTTTATTTTACTTAATTATATCAAACATTCTAAAGTAAAGTTTCATAACCTTTTTAATTTATTTTTTTTTCGCTTTCACTTACGTACCGAGCTCGGAAACTGAGTTTCCAAAATTTTTCCTCTCATTTTAAGGCCTAAAAATCTGCCCGCTTCGCGGGCACATTCTCATCGCGCGCTTCGCGCGCGGCTCGCTTCGCTCGCAAAAATGAGCGCGCCTACGGCGCGCGGGGGGTCGAATATAGTTCGATCGTCGCGCTTCGCGCTCCGAAAATATTTACACGTCGCGCTTCGCGCTCCGTGTTGCGCGCTTCGCGCGCTTGTGCCCTGCAGGAGGCTTGCACTTTACAGGACGCTCGTACCTACATGTTTTTTTTAAAATTACTTTAAATTTAAATTTAATTAAATTAAATTTAAATGAAATTAAATTAAAGCATTGAATGTAAAAGAAAACTAATTTACTTAAGGTTCTATCGACCTTAAGGAGCACATTCTCATCAGGGCACTCGCGCTTCGCGCTCGATATTTGATTTAAACCTCGCGCTCGGCTCTGTTTAACAATATTTTTCATGATTAAAACGAAAACTACTCATCCTATTGAAAAGTGGCCAAAAGATAACTTGTAGATCTTTCTAAGACCAATAATTATGTTTCTTATCATTTTCTCTGCATCTCGCGTCATTTGGCTCAAAATTTGAATTTTCGATTTTTTAAGGAAATTCAAAAAGTTGTTATGCCTATCCTATAGGGCGTTCAAAAAGAAACATTTTTCATCTTTAGACTTTTTTTCATATCGTACGTTGTTTGGCTTCTAATTTAAGTTTTCTCTCATTTTTTTGGATTTTCAAAATGTTATAAGTCTTTCAATTTTTTTTTTATCCAAAAAAGTCATTAGGAAGAATTGTTCGAATTTTTGAGTACTACGAATATCCGTGCATAGAATTTTTAAATTAAAAAAAAAAGTGGTATCAAAAATTTTCAAAATGCTCCAACTTTTTGAATTTTTATCCAAAATGGCTGGCCAACGAACTTGACCTTCATTTTAGGACACTCAAAGAGTATACCAAAGGCCAATCCAATCGGTCAATTCTTTCGAAAGTTATCGTGCTCACAAACTAAAAATCTACAGACAGACAGACAGACACACAGACAGACAGACAGACAGACAGACAGACACACAGACAGACAGACACATTCGTAAAAACATGTTTTTCGGGTTCAGGGGGTCCCAAAACGTGGACATTTGACAAAAACTGGGGGGGTCAAATTTTACACAAATCTAATACCTTCTCTGATGAGAATGTAAAAAAGAAGATAAAATCGGTTGGAGGACTGTGCCACTAAATTATTTTTCATTTTTTCAAAATGCCGAAAATGAAAAATTGTAGAGATATGCCCATATATTATAAACAATTTTAAGACATTTACAGAAGGTTTTAAAGTTTTTAAAGAATTTCAAGTAATGTTAATGTTAATTTATTCCACACATTAGAATAAATTCCGTAAAATTCGTTAAAATCAGTTAAAATGTCTTGAAGTCTTGAAAATTTTTAAACTCTCTTGAATTCCTTTGAAATTCATTGAAGTTCTTTACAATCACTTATCACTAAAATCTCTTGAAATCCCTTGAAATCCTTTAAAGTCACTTAAAATCTGATAAAAGCCTTTACGGTGTCTTGAAATCTTGTAAAATCTATAAAAATTTCTAAAAATCTCTGGATCATTCTTTTGATATCTCCTTCAAACTTTTATAAAAATCCCCTGAAATGTTGTGAAGACTTTTGAAAATCCTTAAACTGTTTTGAATTCATTTAAAAATCCTTTGACGTTTCTTAAGATATATTTTAAAATTCCCTAAAATGAAAGATCACTTAAAATCTCTATAAAATCCCTTGAAATATCTCATAGAAACCTGGGCAACGCCGGATAAATTTCTACTAGTAAATAAATAAAAATAAAATGATTTTGGAAACTTTTTTGATATTCTTAATTAGGGGCGGCGCAGACAGTATGGATGCGATGGATAAATCCATACATGGAAATTTTCATGTATGGAAATTCCATACATGAAAAACCGTCTGGAAAGATAATGATTTTTATTTCAAAGTGTTAAACGAATTTATATCTAGAAATTATGTACGAATGAAAACATTTTCTTTCAAATAAAGAAAAAGAAAAGAAAACAATGTTGGTCTACCCCCCCCCCTGGGGGGGTTATATTGTAAATCCATACATGGAAAAAATGGGCTGCGGCGGCCCTGTTCTTAATCAAGAAAATGTAAAAAAAAAATAAAATAAAAATTTTCGTCAGACTAGACGTCTGAAACTTCAACCCAATCCGCCCTGATAGTATCTTTCCGAGTGATGAATGTGACTCAGGGTTAGATGTTGGGACTTAGGTAGATGTTCGATGATTGGGGAGTTTAAGTACTTGCTTGGTGAAGACAAACTGGTGGAAGATGACTGTGTAGAGCGGTAGTGGTAACAGGCAAAGAGTTATTGTTTGGCTAACAGGGTCGTAACGTGGCGGCGATGCCATGAAAGCAGGTTGCCGGTGGAAGAGGTGACAACGTGGCTGAGGTTACAGCTTACAGCCACTAAGACTTGTTTACATTCCTGTAGTCCACTACCATATACTTGGTCAAGGATCTGCGGCCTGTTGTTAGTTCCACTGTAAGGTGGACAAGGTTGGTGTCCTATAAAATCGCCAGTTGGGGTCCACAATGGCCATCTCTGGCTTTTCCACCTGAACGTTAGTATACCAGTTAGCATTTACTTGAGGACAACATTTTGCAACAGAATCTAATTTTCTATCAACAATTTTGCAATCAGATTAGAGAGGATCGATCAAAGTATTTCAGTTAAGTTGGCATTGAGTTTGTCCTCGAGTTTGTCACTATATGCTGAGCGATAGTGACATTCTTTGGGTATTCAGATTGTATAGGTCTGTCTCAAAATAATTATGATGTTAAATCAATGTTTAGATGATGAGATTTGCTTAGATGAGATTTCTCAGAGGATGGTTGTTTGGTTACGGTTTGGTTGATGGTTTTTTAGATGATTGTTGCTCTTTAAGCAATGAATGATGTTGAATTGATGTTTAGATGATTGATCTGCAGATAAGCGTATTTTCATAGATCAAATTAGATGATCAAGTAAAAACATTCATGAAAACAAACGAAACAAAAAGGTTCTTACATGATGCATAACAGTTTTATGAAAAAATCACATCAGTCTAATAAAGTAGATGCAAACAATATTTGAACAACAAGCTGCATGCGATGCAAAATGCAGAGGCATAAAGAGTTTAAGGAAGGCATTTTTTCTGAGAATCAAGTAGCACTTCGACTTTGAAATTTCCCTGGTAACCTGCAGGCGGCAGTTGAAGGGAGTGAATATTATTTCTGTCCCGGGAGTTTTAAACCTTTTTAGTATGCAAACAGACGGTTCTCGTAGAGGTATAATGGCGGTACGTTGAAGCCCGGAGGATGGCGACGGTATGTATCTATAACTCGGAGGTCGTATTTTTATGGATGTCTAGTGAAGCCAACGGTGTTAGAGGACACGTCGGTGGCCGGGGATGGGTTCATCGGGTCCGACTTTAACGCCCCTATAACATAACACCCCCCGGTACTGACCGGAGTTTTATACAGACAACAAACGCGAGGCGCCCACTGCCGTAAGCGATACACCTCCCTCGATATACGATTTTTATAGCCACACTCGAAAGGTGCGATATGTTTCCTTCCTTTGAAAGCCTCTCCTAACTACAGGGGAGGTTCCTAAGAAAAATAACCTTTCTAAAATATATCCATGTTCCACAATATTACTGAATTTCGGACATCATAAGAATTAGATCACAAGAGGGATATATAGTGACAAGCTAATCTAAAGGACAGGGAGAAAAAATGCATAAAAGATGTTTTCTTTAGAAACAGATTGCGTTGGAAGAAAAGAAGAGTTTCTAAAGTGTCTGTTGAAGTTCGAAATATATGTAAAGTGGTCCATTTGTATTTTTTATTTCTCGTTTTTAAAAACAGCGCGTGTAAAAATGTAGTAAGAGTGTTGGTAGCATAAAAGCAGACTTTCAACTAAATCGAGGGTCGTTTTGCAGAATTTTCGTGCCTAGCAGAGGGACAAAACTATCGCCGTGAGTCGGTAACGACGGGTTTCAACGATGCGGTTATATTTTAGCAATTGAGAGCGTACTTCGGGCGATAGTTGCAAGCATTGAAAACGTCGGTGAACTCCGAATCTCGTTTCACTGAATGACCCAGGGTTGATATCCAGCAAATTTCACAAATCAAGTCTGGTACTTTAGATTTGGAACTAGATTTCATTCATCAATTTTAATATATTCGAAAAACCTTAATTTGGAATATAATTTTTATTTGACTACTCTCTAAATCTGAATTAGTGAAAAGTCGGCCACTAATTTGTTTTAGTTAAAATTTTTACTAATTATTAGTTGTATTTCATTATTTCATTTAGTAGTTTTAAACTTTTCACTAAAGTTTTGGTCATAAAATGACTAACAATTAGTAGAATTTTTCACTAAAGTAAATTAGTGACTGACTTTTCACTAATTCAGATTTAGAGAGTACTTAATTAAAAACAAACTTATTTCCAATTTTTTTTATACGCTCTTCATTCAAGGAAAGTTTGATTAAAATATAGTTAGAAAATACGCAAAACGAGAAAGCGTTGTAACATGAACCTCTATTGTTTTATAACATCCATGCTTGAAGCAAAAAATTTTCAGGATATCAAAGGGAGTATTATAAAAAATATTCATCTGGATATTATTTTCATTTCAACATTTACATGAAATGAACCTTTGGCCATTCTCGGTTGAAGGAAAAATTCATCAGGATTTCATTCCAGAGGAATTGAAACGAGTGCTCTTCTAAACCACTGGTTTGCAAATTTTTTGTTCCCCTAGAGTCGCTAAAAATGTATTTTTTTAATTCTGGCAAAAGTCTGATTGGTTCTTGTTCCTCCTTCCTCTTTCTTCCTTCCTTACTTCCTTCCTTCTTCCTTATTTCCTTCCTTCTTCCTTACTCCTTTTTCATTCCTACTTCCTCCTTCCTCCTTCCTTACTCCTTCTCCATTCCTCCTTCCTTACTTCTTTTCCATTCCTTCTTCCTCCTTCCTTCTTTCCCTCTTCTCTATCATTTTTTCTCTTTACCTCATCCTCTTTCTTCCTCCTTTCTTCTACCTCCATCACTTTTATTCCTTCTTTCTTCCTCCTTATCCATTCCTCCTTCCATATTCCTGCTCCCTTCACTGCTCTTCTTAATATTAATTTATCGTTTCCTCCCCCTTCTATTTCTTTGCTTTTATACGTTATATACGTTATATTTTATACTTTATATTTTTTTTGCTTTCTATACTTTTTCCTCCCCTCATTCCTCTATTCTATAATTCCTCAATTCTCTAATTCTATTTCCTGTGACTTTTATATGCCTATTTCCTTTTCTGACCCTCTTTTTCTTCTATTACTCCTGATCTTAAATTTATTCATATATCATTTACGTTTTTTCCACGCTTTCTGCCTAAAAAATCTATTGGACTGAAGTTTCAGACATCTATTCGGACATTTTTTCAATTTTTTAGTCTCTAATGTCCTATTTTGCAAAAAAAAATTGAAAATAATATTTCACATTTTTGATCCGGCAGAATACACAAAAAGATATTTTTTTTTAATTTCCCAAGTTTGACTCTTCCTCGCAAAGGGAAATTTTAGTCAAAATGTTTTCTAGTATCTTCTATTTAATATAACGACTTTAAATTTCTATCGAACTTAGTTTAAGGGGCCATCCATTAACCATGTGGACAATTTTTCACCACTTTTTGACCCCCCCTCTCCTTCCTGTGGACAGTCGTGGAACTTTGACGAAACCCCCCCTCCCCCCTACTCTGTCCACGTGGACTTTTGATATTTTATGAAAATATAGGAATTATTTGCGTAGAACGATGTGCAAGCACAATATAAACAATTCGAATATATCTTGACTCATTTCAGTATATTTTTCGCAGATTTATCGTATTTAATGTATATCCACGTGGATTTTAGCTCGACCCCCCCCCAGGCCCCCTCGTGGATAAGCGTGGAAATTTGCCATACCCTCCTCCCCCCCTAAACTGTCCACGTGGTTTATGAATGGCCCCTAAGTACCTTGTAAGAAACTAACTAGAGTCCTTCTAGATTTCCTAGTCACTAGTCAGTTACTCACTCGAAACAGCGTTACATTCCTCACTAGTAACTGACAAGTTTCCTAGTTAGATACTAACCAGAAGTAGGGAAAAACTAATTAGAAACTTATCTAAAACTATGAGCAATTTCTACTAGGGTTCCGTGACAAACAGAGATCTGGCAAAGTAACTTTTCTCTCTCTGCTTTAGAAAAGGAGAGAAAGTAAGAAAGCTTGTTGGGGGTGGGAGTCGAAGGCGTTGAAAATCAGCCGGGTCAATGCGACCCACCGACTAGCGTAGGAGGCTCTCGCGAAGACGACACTTGCTGGTCGCCAAGAGCAACGTAGCAACAATCCCGTTTAGTACTCCCGCTGTCGCAGGGAGTGGGACGAGATGGTCGACGAGGACGTTGGTGGGGTTGAGCGAGGATGAGGGAAGATGGAAGTGGGGTGGATCCGGCAGGATGCGGGGTGGCTAGCTCCGGTGGTGTTGTGGGGTGTTGGGGGTGGGGTGAGCGGGGGCGGCTGGTTGGTGATGCATTGCGCGAACTCCCCGCGGCGAGGTCACGTGACTCGTACCCCCGGCCTATCATTGATCGCTCCCCGGAGAAACGTTGGACACACCGTGCTCACCGTCCTTGCTACGTCCGATTCGCACCTACAACTGTGGTGACACCACCAGAACGTCCTCTCGGTTTAATCGCATCTTCAGACGACTATTTTCATGCTCGACATTCAGGACTCGCTCCCGAGATCAAGTGAGCAGTTAGGCTGGATCATTATTAGGAAAGGTCTCGGGAAAGGTTTTCGTCATATGGTAGTTCAAGTTTGAAATTTGTTAAGGGCTGAATAATTAATTTTGAGAGAGGGATGAAGAGAAGGGTGATTTAGTAAGAAGTAAGGAGAATAGAAGATATAAGGAAAGAGGTAAGAAAAAGAGAAGAGAATAGAAAAGAGGAATATATAAAAGTAATTGGAAATGTAATTTATGAAGAGGAGAAATAAAGGAAGAAGGAAGTATCGAAAATGGAATGGGAAAAGAAGTGAGGAAAATAAAGAAAGAGGAAAATAATTATGATAGGGGTAGAAATTAGAAAAGAGAAATGATTATTAATATTATTGTAAAATATTCAATGAATTTTAAACTGAATAGAATTACTTTCTTCTAAGAGCATTAAAGTGAAAAATAGAAACCCAATACCTGTTAATTAATATTACTTTCCAATCTGCATTTTCATTTGTACGTCACTCATACAAATTATGCAGCATGAAATTAAATTGCATTTAAGACTGGATAAAACAAGTCCTAAGTTGTCCATGATTCTATGTGTCAAACTATCAAGACATGTAGTCAATTATTCAAAATTATTTTAAAGTAAAAAATGAAAATGAGGTGAATGAAATCAAGCGATGAAACCATTGAGCATTATTAAGTGCTTGATGGATGATTATGCAGGTCCTTTTAAAATTCAGCTGTTTAAAATGTGAAACATTCCTGTAAAGGAGGTTGCTAATTTACGTAATTTAGTCGTTAACTCATATGTCTCTGCTTGCAACTGTTGCTGGTTGTTCCATTTACTTTGTCACCAAAAAGTCCTCTTTTTGTGAATTCATCATGTGGAAATATGCGGGTAGGCAGATTCAAGGCATCAAAAAGTTGACAAGACTTTGAAAAGTATTTAGAAAAGTGTAGAAATAATGCTAATGTATATGTAGTTTCAAATGCAGAACGAAGAATATTTATACACATTTACGATATATACGATAAGATGTTTAACAACATAATCATCAAACTCTCGCATGTTGCGAGCAACATTGGCGTGAACACAAACGATATGTGTCCTGACGAGGCTGGACGTATAATTATGAAAATGACGTTTGTTTTATAGCATTTTGCAATTGCTGTGTTTTGCACACGTGAAGTCGTCACGAACCTGATTTGACATCCTGTTTGACAAGCAGGAGTGCAAGCTGAATTACAATCATTACATATTACCTGCCCCACTTGATTCCTACAACATGATTCCACTCATCTCGATTATATGAAATGTGATATTCTCCGCTATTTATTTTTCATAATTGTCTTGGACTAACCAACGAGAGGGAAATTGGCCAATTTAATGCTCAATATCGTGACGAGTACTTATTATTTGAAGAAAATATTTTTCGTATATGTTTGTATTGTAAGAATATTTGATCTTCGGTTGAACTTTGGAGAAATGTGTTTGCCAATTTGGCATAAAACGTGAAGATGAAAGTCGAATGTGCTAATGCGAAAATAATAATGGGGAATAAAGGAGTGCAAATGTCTTGGATTTGGCAAAAGTGGAATCGACGGGAATTGGAATTTCCCGTCGTTCTTTTGTAATGCAAAGAGGTTTTGGTGTCGAGGTGTCTGTGGTGCGAACAGCGGTGTCTTTCGGAATTAAGTAGTTACGACCCTTTTAGAGGTCCTACCCCGGGCCTCGATTTCACCCTCGTTGATTCTTTCCGCGAGATTTTCTCTTTTAAATCAGCCTTTACTTTCTTCAGAGTTTATTAAAAGGGTGAAGAAACGACACCCCGGAGGCGGTCGCTTTTAATATCCTTTGATTGATAGGATTAGAAATTTTCGATTCACTTACAACCCGATGCCAACTTTAGACTTTCTTATAAATTAGAAATCATTATTATTTACTTTTTTGTCGGTGAAATAATTTTGTATTATTACCTCCAGAGGTTGTTTAATTTAACGAATTTACTATTTAAAAAGCTTGGATTGCCCAGCTCTGATGTGCAATAGTTCAGGATTAATTTCATTGACGGAATTTATTACCTGAATGGTATATCAATTAAGGCTAAGTACAATGAATAATATATCAGCAGCAAGGTGAGAAATTAACATTTCTGTTGCATGCAAAGATGAGTGCAAAATGTATGAATAATATATCAATTGCATAATTGGACGGGGAAAAAGAGAAACGTGGAAAATATTAATTTTCCAATCCCTAAGGCGACGTGAGATTTTACCTTATTTTATCCGTCAAGAATAAATTAATGAAGTTATCGTCAAGTGGCAGAGAATTGTTTGCGAGTGTGTGTAGTTTAATATGTTTTCACAACGAACCCTTAGCCAACAGAAGCTCGCTGCACAATTAGGAAGGAGCCACGCGGGGTTTCCCCGCGGATGCTTCGGAGTTTGAGTTATATATTTTTTATGTATGCAAATTAATTCCGTCGCTTTTCGTAATTCCATAAATTCGTTGTTCGTCAGAACTGCGTGACAGACGGAAACGTCGGGACGAGAGTGCCGGATGGTGGCGTGGGCGCAAGGGAGAGTTAAGGAATGGGGAGACGGAAAACCAGTAAAGTTGAGGAGAGGGTGAAATAGAGAGAGAAATAGGGGTAGGGGTAGAAGTGAGAATGTAAGAGAGGGTGGGTACAAGAATAATTGAAGACGAGTTTCCTTCGAGCAGATCTGGATGCAAGGGTGGTTGTGCGGCACGACGTGGGGTGGTAAGATGGGGGTGGCTGGGTTGTTGATAGAGGCAGCACCAGATGTTATCTTCCTCCTTGGGGTGACGCCATCAACTTTTAGACAATGCGAGACTTTTCGACGAAATATCAAACTTTGCTCGCCTCTTGTCGTTGTTCTCTTCTCGCAACCTCCCCTTCTTAAATGCTTAAGCTACCAGTTGTTTCGGACTAGATGTCGTTAGTAAGCTATAAAAATTACTCTGAAAATACAACTAATTGCCTTTCTCACTTTTAAAAGAATGCCAGTCAATTCAATTATATTTCATTATATTTTTCACCTTGTTTCAACTTATTAACCAGTCAATTAAATTTATTAAAAATACTCTATAGATAACACTGGTCAACAAAATATGATCTATGTATGGGGTTGGAATGAGATATATCATTTCCATGGTAGTTTTCTGTGCTGAAGCCAAATCTCACCTCCGTTTTTTTCCAGGATCTCAAGTTTTTGAGATTTTTTTCACGCAAAACGCAGAATCCATTGGTTTCTTTTTTTTCGATATCTCATATAGTTTCTGAGATAATTAAAAAAAACACGAAAAAAATGGTTTTACAAAAATCCTTATATTTAACTGAATAAATTTTATTTTTGAGTCATTGTGGTCTCATTCTCTTCGTTTTTCAATGCAGGAAAAATTGAAAAAAAAATTTAGAGTTCCAGCTTGAGAGAGAACTTGTCTCTTTCTACACGGAGAAAATTTGCGCGGTAATCATTACCGAAAGTTGTGGTGAAATTGGGATATCGTGACATTTCGGTAAATTTTCACGTACAGCACTGTAAAAGGAATTACATGAAAATCTACCAAGCTTTCGGTACAGAGTACCGCACTGCTCATGAGAACGTCCTGTACTAAACCACAAGAAAGTTTAGGCTCCTGGACTTGAGAATTTACCAAGCCGTGCGGTACTCAGTACCGCACGGCTTGGTAGATACAGCTTGGAGAGAAAAAAAAATAATCTCGTTATTAATGTATGTATATTTTACAAATACATACATCAAACCCTTCAACTAACTGACCATGCTTTACATATTATATATACAATTTTAATGGTAAACTAAACTATATATGAGTACAATACATAAACCTATTGCTATGACTAATACATATATAAAACTATCGCTATATTCGGCGAATCGCACGCACTACGCTGAGAGTATAGATTTGAATCGTCCTTATATACTAACTAGTAGAAAGTATCACCACTTGCGAGAAAGATATAATAGGAGCGAATGAAAATATCATGTGGTTGAAGTTCTGAATGTTCAAAATGAACGAATTTTTATATTATATTGCATTTTATTGTATTGATTGAATTTTTAATTTACTTCAAAAGCAATAATAAATAATAAATAATATCGAAAAACTGTAATGCTATATAATGTGTGGACCCGATTCCTTATTGGTCAATACAGTTCGTGACGCGTCGTATATCGATAATCGCGGGCGACGCGGGAAATTTTAAATCTTTATATTGTACAAAATCGTTCGGTCTCATTTATTATTAAATTATAATTATAGGAAAGGTGGAAAATATTAAGGTAACTTCTGAAAGATGAGAACAATTTATTTTATATTCCTTATAAACATTTAAAACTGTGAACCGGCAAGCGTGGGCTCGTGGGCAGTGTGGTTTTTATGTTACTAAGAAAACCTTTACTGCGCATGAGCGGGATGTTGATGCGAGTTCGCTCTTAGACATTCTAGATACACTTGGTAGCTTTACCGAACGGACGGTAATCCTTCCAGTCCAGCTCGGTGAAGGCTCACGAAAGTAAATGCGAAAAATTGAACGCATCTGCTTTGAAATTTTCAATTTATCTTTGAAAAAATTTCATTTTGTTGGTAGTATTTTACGTTGAATACTTCCTCACTTCTTACAGTATTTACGTTAATCATTATTTTCCACCTATTACATTGCGCGACTTGAAAAATTACAGTACTAATATTTATTTTTTAATATACATTCATCATATGCTCCCAAAAGCTTATTAAATAATACTGATACTAGACGAAAGAAAGCTGAAATGTCACGATATCCCAATTTCACCACAACTTTCGGTAATGATTACCGCGCAAATTTTCTCCGTGTATAGAGTTGCCAATTTGACGGTTTGCAAGTACTTATAATTGAATAATTATAATTGATCATCTACAGATCATGAAGGCTTTGAATAATCGGAAAATATAGAATTGGTCGATAGATAAAAATCGTTGGAGTTCAGGTCGAAAGCGAAGAAAGGTTGATTATAGTTCTTCGATCGGAGAAGAGGAATGGCCTGGGTCTTTGGGATGATTTGATCAAGTGCTGATAAGGTCCAAGGGAGAGAGTCGAAGGACGTTAATGCGGCCACCTTCAGTGCCGAATCGAGAAATGAGAGGCAGAGATAGAAGAAAGTGGCTGGTGAAGAAAACGCAATCGAGCGCAGTTGAAAATAGACCGATGCTGCGAAAGTCTCGTTATCGGTCGCTATCTCGCTCGTAAATTGAATCAAAGGAGCGAAATAAGAGAACGGGGATACCTATTTCGCGAGCTAAAACGAACCTTTAATCAATGTCCCGCCTTCTAACTACAAGCCATGAGATGAACGACCGGAAATGACAGGTCCGATAAGAAAATTGCTTACTCCACTGGATCTCTCCTACGAATTTACTTTTCCTCGCGGTAGTTTCACGAAAATTGACTTCGGAGGTACTCCTATATAGCGGAAGCTTGTACTATTCACGTATACATACGAAAGATCGTACTCAGCTTTCTGGAGGAAATTGTTATCATAATGGATGAAGCGGATCGTTTTTTCAGCTTTTGAGAAAATCCGCTGAATCTTTTGAAATAGCTATTCCAAAACTAGTTTAAAAAATGTATACATATATTTGTAAGTACATAGTTTGTACAAAGTTGTGTACAATATTCTTTTCTTATTTCTTCAGCTGATAGCCACAGATGTGAAGAGATCAATGATGGATGTTATGAGTAGATACAAGGTAAATTTTTTCCAGATTCCATAAATCAAGATGCACAGCTGGCAACATGTAAGAAGATGAATATCGATGTCGTTTCGGGGTTAGTGTAGGCTTGACCTAGCCTCTTTTTGTATGAGGTTACTTGGACTTCCTCAGGGCCAGGAGAATGTCTTCTGTGGAGTATGGGGCGAATTATGCTCCCCATGAACCTGGAGAAACCCTCTCCATACCACGTCTCTTATCTCGGCTGCATCGCGGTAAATTTTTGCCAGAAACACGTGTTAAAACATACGGCAACTTTGCGTACATCAGAGGGCAAAGAAAGGTGTCCACACTGTCCAGAGAACAGCCGGCATGCGAGTAGATCTTGCCTGAGGTGAACAGATCAAGCCATTAAGAAATGCGAAATTATAAATTCAAATTCCTCGAAGGGTATTAATGTAAATTTCAGTCGTTCAACTTGTGAAGAAAAGAGTGAAGACCTAATCTTATCGTTTTAGCGAATGCAGATACATCCTGCTTTTCCCATTTCTTGCTGGAGTGAAATTTCCTAACGAACTCGAGTCTGTTGTTCGGGGCTAATAATAATAAACTACGGCATTAAACGTCACTCAACAAAAAACGTAGTTACACCAACTATACGTTTTTTTGTCCAGGGAGTAGGACAGAGGACCGACTTTGCTATCGCGTACATGCAGAATGGGTTATACAGACCGCGGGATATAAATATATCTGCTTAGCCGAGCAGGGAGCACAATGCTATCTCGCCGGTGGGATCAAATTGTCGAAGGAGGAACGAACATATTTCGTGTGACCCCGGTATAAGAGCGAGCGCAGCTCAATTCCACGGGAATACCTCGATATATTTGTCGTTGGTTACCACGAAGCTTGCACTCGGGCGCAGTCGGCGGCCCTACTCGGGCATAAATCTTACGGGAATGTAACGCCAGGGAACCCGAGGTCTCCATGCACCGGTTCAGTTCGTATTGCCACAAAACCGTTGCGAAATATCCTCTGATAAGGATTAGAAGTTCATCATTCTGGTAAAAAAAGTAACATGAAAATGGTCGTTGAGGACCACTGACGATGCTGGATCAATGGGATTCTTTTTAGCTTAATAGGTTCGAAATCCTCTGGAATGAGGAACGATTAAAAGGTCATCATCAACTTGGAAACTGAAAAGGAGTGATGGTTGAGACAAATGTTTCATACCCGCGCTTTAGGGGGAAGGTGTCACGTCTTGCAATTGCAATGAATAGTGACCCCTATTTTATGCAAAGCGCATAATTGCATAATGTCTCAGAATTGAATATTACTCGAAAAAAAAATCCTAATACATTTTATAATAATTTATTGATTTATTACACTACCAAACAGAAGTTTGGGTTTGCTTGTCTTTCGATGATCGTTTAAATTCTCCTAAATTTAATTACACCAAAGATCACATGTTTTTTTAAGTAAATTGAAAGTTATAAAAATGTGCCCTGTCAATTTGTTAAAATTGACAAAGAAAAATTAAAATAGCAAAGAACGTTAAATCTCAATGTTTTGTAAAAATATTAATAACTTTCGAATAATGAACATTTTTTCAATTTCTTGTACTTATTTTAAAAGTAGATTTCTATAGAATCTGCTAGACTTCTTTAAAAAATTGTACAATTATTTATCTGCACAATACAAAGTAAAAATGTCAGATTCTATAGAAATTTATCTTTAAAATAAGCTTGAGCAATTTAAAAAATGTTCATTATTTCGAAAAGTTATTGATATTTTTATAAAACATTGAGATTTGACGTAATATTTATGCCAGCATTGAATATTTAAATTAAATATAGTTCTGATTTCTTCATCGCACAATTTCTCATAATCCAGATTTTTGAAGCTGAAATTTCCATAATTCCATTTTTTTCTTCACATAATTTAAAGATTTTCAAGAGCAGAAAAAATTGTCTCTAGCAATGAATTTTCAATTGAAATGATGGGAGAAGAGTAATAATATTTCTTTAAATGGGGGTTAATCATTCTTCTGTTTTCCAAATTAAACACTTCAAATATTTGTCTTTTCCAAAGTTTTCAATGAAAGTCATATTTCTTTCTCATCAAAACGATGGGAGTCCGTCAGACATTGCCTGGAGTAAAATTCGCGATACAGATCTGCTGTAAACCCATACTTAAAAGCATCTCTACACTCGCTCTTCCTCAGGAGTTCTTCTCTTTTGCATACATTCTTCTTGTTTTTCTGTTTTCTTGTCTTCTCGGTACGCCCTCATACTTGTTGGAAACGTCGGTATACATAAGTCACATTAAAATGCTGACGTAGCAGAGATCGTTCCACCCGGCTTGTTCGCTGCGAATTTCAAATTTCAATACTCGTCTGATCCATGAATATGGTGCAGGAGATAACTCTCATAAATGGCTTCTTGAATTTACATAATAATTATCATGATCCGCCACCTTACCCGCGACAGTAAGACGCCGGTGGGCACTTGGACAGTCTATTGATTTCCAAGATGTTTCCTTCCGCTCTGACGCTTTGCCTTGTAGTGACGTCCAAAAAAAAGAGAAGAAAAGGTACGGTACAATGTTCTCGACCTGTTTACGTGGTGTGAATTTCTGATATGGGGGTTCAGGCATGAAGAGGTATGAGGTGAAAAAATGAAAAAAAAATGCATATGAAAAACTTTTTACGCTTACTGTTTTCAGCAATTGTTATCATATCCATCATACCCTAATTTAATTGGATCAATAAAAAGAATTCTCGGCGCCTATAAAAAATGGAACTTGTAATACAAGAGGGGAAGTTGTTTTTTACCTGAAGATTGTTGCAAAGCTGTACGTCCAGGAGCGTGGACTATTCGTTGACTTAACTTTTCAGCTTGGAAAGTAATGTTGAAGCGTCACGCGATCACTAATTGAAAATGACCCGTTGTACGTGGGCGTTCGAGCAGGGCGGCAAAAGCCGGTTTTTAGACGCAGAAACAGCTGCGAGCAAAAACTACTTCGTAATTCGCGCCTGGACCCGATACACAAAGACGAAGATGAAAAGAGTGGCGCGGTTCCCCAATCTTTTTTGACTCGCTGAATGACCACCTAATAGACTAATTAGTCCGTCCGAATCGAGATCGAGACCTTATAAAGAGAATTCTACTACTGCATTAGCAACGATGGTTCCCATTTCGTCTGCACTAATTACTGGTACTTACATGTCTTCAAATTTTGGTGTCTGGCAATGTTCGAGCTAATTATCGAAATATATAATACAAAGTAAATTTCCTTGAGATTTTTTTCGTCAGTGCAATTAAATTAAAAAAGAGGAATTTATGAAATATGTATAAAAAAAGGAATATATATGAAAGAGGAAGTTTAATGGACAATGAGTAGTTTTTGAAAGTATCTTTGTCCTTCTGTGCTTTGACGGCAGTTACAAGCTGCCAGTCACCGAGACACCGACGCGGTCCCCAAATCACCTAACGCAAAAAGCACCGATCAATTTCAAATTTATGGTCCAGGCTACGTTAATTAGTAACCTCGAGGCTGGAGCTGTAAAAACACTTGGAACCAAGCGGGAGAGCCAGAACAGGTCCACCAGCGAGGTTGGTTTTATGGATGATGATGGTCTCTATATACTATCTACGTTGCTAAAAGGAAACTCAGTTTTTCTCTGCTTTTAGCGCTTAAGGAAAATTGAAGGGGGATCGGAGGAAATGAACTTAAATTATTCTTCATTGTGGCATATTTATTTTATTCTCCTACCTATTTCCTTAGAAATAAAAAATTATTGTTTAAAGTTAAGCTACAAAGTATAAGATAAAAGGATAAAGTTATGGATTCTTTATTACCCAATTCGTGAATACTTAATTTTTTCTGTTGGTTAATAATTCCCATGAAAAAGAGGAAGAGTTTTGTATAATTTTCTACTGTAATCATAATTGTTCCTCTCATTCGTCATTCTTAATATATCAATTTTATCTATTTTATTTAGTTTTATTGAAATCTGCAAAAGTGAAAAATAGAAAACAAAAATTAGCGTGTCATTTCAAGCGCATCATCCATCACATGCTTTTTGGTCTCGAGTCGTGGAGATGAGTTGGAAGCTGAAGTCTGTGAAATAAGATTAAAGCTGTTATGCAGACAGCGATGTTATTTCCCAGGAGGAGGTGGAGTGGAGAAGATGCGAAGGATGCTGAATTCACAGAGAGTGTTCTAGGGTTTGTGTCTGGAGGGGAGGCACAGGGGTTAACTGATAAGAGAAGAAAAAGAGGGGAAAAAGGAAGGTAGAGTATGAGAGAATTTCAAAGTGGGTACAAGTTAGTTAGCGATTGTATCACAACACTTTGGGTACATCATGTGACGGTGTGAATCACGCATGCATCGATACACATTTAACCAAGTTCACAAACACAGGAACGCACGTTATGTGCTTGTAACACGATGTGTGAAACCCCTGAATCCCATTACGGATCGTATTCTAAAAGCATCCCCGAGACTCCAACCACGAAGATCCTCGGATACCGCATTAATCGAGACCTGATCGTGCCTCTGTATCCTTCTGGGATTCCAGTTCCAAATCGTTTCCTCGCCTTGTAGAATTTTCGCCCAGGAGCGATACCGCGTGCAATCTGGAATTGGTTGATAGATTCAGTGATAAGTTGAAAAACAAGGTTTCGAGATTCAATTTATGGGAGACTATTTTAAAATTATAATTAGGTCAATGATTAAGAATGTTGAGAATAGAAAAATGTAATTCAGGTGTCCTTATAATGAAATAACTTGAGAGAAGCTGAGGAAAAATTATAGATCTGAGGAGTCCAAATGTCCAGAAGAAAAAATTCTGTGCCACTTGTTATGGCTAATGGCGGCTTGTATCACCCTCATAGTTACGGTGTCAGTTACTTGTTGTCTCCCCTGCTATCCTTTCCCTCCCTTCTCGACTCCGCCTTCCTATCCAGTTTTCCGCCCCGGTTAAACACCCCACATTTTAACACACCTGTGTATTTACTCCCGAAAATAATACTCGAAGAATGAATATTATACATATATTGTAAGCAATTGTGAAACCTAATTGCGGCTTTGCATTTGCATGAAATGGAATTAAGTAGCTGTTGTGAATAATGTTCGTACAGTCGTAGATTTGAATGGATAACTATTAGACACGAATGCATGGTTGTAATTCACTTTGCGAGGGAGTGAGATATAAATATAGGACGTTAAAGAAACGACACGGGACGCTTAGTAATTTAGACGTGAAAATTGCCGTGCGAGACAGACCTGCAAGTTGGTAGCATTATTTATCGTGGCCTTACGATGAGGCAAACGCTGCTTAGTGTCGACGAATGCCTATTTTGCAAGCTGGTAGCCATGTACCACGTTCCGAGAAGCCAGTCGGATGTCAACGTTTGCCGTGTGCAAACCAGGCGGCTCTTTTCTTGTTGCAAAGAGAGACGACCAACCGACATCTCAACACTGCAAGAAATTTTCCTTTTACCCTTCCGCCTTACCAGAAACAACTCCAAGAATTACCGCTAATTCATCATTAAAGTCATCACCACTTTATTATCCTTCCACCATTTATAACTTCATAAATTTCACTATTTTAAATTAAATTTAATTATTTCTGTTCCATTTATTATTTATTGGAAAAAAGTCCGGTTAGTGATGTTTTCTTTTGACAGTAACAATTGCTAATGAAACATGTAAATGCAGATATCAACGCGGATACCAATCAGACTAATTAAAGTTGCTTTCGATTTATGAATACTCGTGAAATCTAAAAGCATTGGTAAATGGCTGTAGATGCCTCATTACGAATACATAGTCACTTGCTGTCGCGTCGAGTTGCTTTTTCACTGATTAATCAGAATTAAAACTCAGTTGAAAACGTACCCGTCTGGCCAGCGTATCTAATTTAAAAAATTAAGTGCATTTTCATATTCATAACGTCCTATTTCTCTCTCCTCTTGCTATTTGTTCGCAAATAATAATTAAAAATACTCCCTGCAATCTCGGCGCGCCATGCTAATATTAGTCCCCCCCCTCCTCCCTACCACCCTCAACCAGGAATATATTCGTCGGCTTTCATAGCTTTTCCATTCCCTTGACCATGTCAGTTCTCTACATTGGCGGATGTATTTTCATGCTTTTAATATAAACCACACTTTATATCTTCTTTTCCTTGCTTACGGACACTGCAAAAATAATTAAATTCAATTCCAATGACACTGTTGATATTGATATACTGTTATTGATATACCCTAATGGATCGAAATTCAACGGCATTATTTGTGGTCCTTTTATACTCTCAATAAAACGATGTCTTCATTGTCACCCTAATGCCGCGGTATTAGTTTAATATTTGTATTTTTTATACTACTATGTGTGACGAATGTACAAAAATGGTAAGAAGTTAGAAAGATGGCTGCCAGCAATGGTTCTGAGGTACTTGCAAGACACGTGCATATACCTGAAACACATCACTATGCAGGTTGGGCGCACACGACGAGGTATCTATGGTCAATGGCATGTGCAGGTTGCACATGGTCTTGTAGTACCGCCCACCGGAAGTTACCTTCTGCCCTACCCATTCTTCGTGTACCACTCTCTTTATTCAAACCGAATCAGTACTCCAATTGAACCTCTCTATCAGCAATAATTAATCTCACTCGTTATGTCTCTTCAGTTAAATTTAAGATTTTGGTAATTACTAATTGAGTTGTTCCACGAATTAAGTCTGCTTGCCTCAGGAAATCTTCAAAATTAAGGTGCTCAACACAAATTAACATTTAAAGTACTGCACTTTTAGGACAGCAAATTTTAGAGTAAGATAAATTATTTTTAAGGAGATAAATTATTTTTAAGTAGATAAATTATTTTTAAGTAGATAAATTATTTTTAAGTAGATAAATTATATGCTTGCTTCGCATACAGAATGACTCTTCTGATCGGTTTTTATAAAAAAGACAACACACCCCAGCGACTTAACTTTGAGTGTCATGTACTGCTGCCTAATTTTTTAATTAAACTTTGCGTATCGTTTCTTGAGGGAGAGATAATTCTCTAGGTTTGCTCCGAGTATTCTTAGCTTGATGACAAACGCTCGCGTGACTAGAGGTACATCCGCAATGAATATTAGTCACGAGTTCCAAGGTGGTAACATATCGTCTCACGTTTTGTTGCTGCAATTACCATTGGGGTGGATAGAGTTCTTAATGGTTAAAAAATGTTTTATTAATGAATTCAAGATACAACCAGAACTATGCACGAAAATAGACCACTGGCTTTAGTGAGTAACTTATCACTCTAGAGTATAAATTCAGAATAGCTGCCAAAAAAGACGAATAAAGAAATAAGATTTAATTTAATGTTTCAGATTTTAGAGAAATCCTCTTCCTGAAACGACAAACCATCTTATATAATCATTCAATAAAGCATGAATCAATTTTTAAATATGAAAGAAAGTCCCTGAAATCTTGAGAAATCATCTCCCAAGATTATGGACCTTTGACGTTTTACCATGGCTCTTTGCGAGAGGAGCTTAAGATCTGTTGACCTAATCCTTGATACAAGACATCGACCACACGGTCGTGACTTATACGATGATAGGCAGATAAATAAGGCGGGATTCTTTCATTCGTCGCGGCATTTCTTTCTTTTGTCTCAACAGTATTTCTTCTTTGGAGTGAAATGAGAACGAGGGACTTAATATGAATCCACGACCTGACAGATCTCAGGGGACACGCGACACTTTGGGTGGTCAGTCGCTCATCCGACGGATAATGGATTTCAGCCTACACCTTGGCATCAGTTATTTTAATCCTACGATTAAAAATGTCAGACACATGTTCATGAGCGAGCCAATTCCACTGCCTGGTCAGCAAAGGGATTATATCCAAGAACGGGGCTCCGGAACCATCGAGCATGGTTTAGATAATACGAGGGTCGATTATAGTCATGCTGCATGGAAACTTGACACTGGCTAAGCTTGAAGCGGTCACGTAAAGGATTGATTACACGTTTTAAAAGTGCTTGACGAAATTTTCAAGTACCATGCTTCAAATCCACTTTTTGCCTACTTCTCTCTGCCTAAAAAGAGATTTTATAAACTCCCTTTTTTAGAAAGGAATTAAAAGTTTGAAATACATGTGTCAAGAAATGCAGGGAGAGAATTTGAGTAAAAACAATAAATCGGATTTTCGGAAGTCCATTACGCGCAAGACTAATCGAAGGGTTTCTCCTCCCTCTGGAATTAACGACTGTTGCGTGACATTCGTACAATGAGGATCTTAAGAAGATCATCGTGATGCGAGAAGTGGAGTCACTTTTGCAGTTGCCTCAACCCACTGTCTACCCTCGTAATTACTTCTGGCGAGATATTACGCGATCGTGGAGATACTCGTAAATATATCGACGAGCAGAGGTAATTGGGATGCAAGGCCGAGGTGGAAGGACATACAGGGTTCCAATCAATTGCCTTAGCGGATCAATCTATGCGAATCACGTACGATCCATTCTTCGCAAACCTCAAGACTCGTTCCCCAACTCTATGCTGAACTGTTGTTTCACCCAGAACCCCCTCTGAGTGAAAAGGTTGTGATTTACATACTGATTGCTGAACATGATAGCTACACTCACATAATCATATATTATCTGCTTTTTCACAATATGTCAGCATTTAAAGTACCTTAGAATTATTCTTATTATTTTTATTATTGAGAGGTATATAGAGTTTAGAGTAAAGTTTAGAGTATAGTTTAGAGTATAGAGGTATATGTTTTCCGTTGTTACATGGTCACGATGATTAATATACATTAGGAGGGACGTAGGAATGAAAACTAGAGAAAAGAGAGCATAAAGTGGCAGTGCCTTGATCAGTGAGTCGTCTGGTTTCGCGGCACGTGGCCACGTCCGCCCCTTCATTTTAAGAGCCATCCAAACTATAGTCATCCGCGTGTACCATTCACTCGACAATTCTTTAGCTCATTCATTAGGGTGTGCCCCAAGGGGCGATTCGCAAATGTATCGAGCTCCACGTGCCCTGACATAATCAGTTATTACAGTTCGAAACGATTGCACTCAACAGCATAATTCGTATTCCCAACCTGCCCTCACTCCCATCCACAATAATGGATCCCTTAACACAAGTTTCGGAATGAAAACTATGGTCATGCCAAATGATTTTGAAAATATAAAACGCTAAAGAGTGACTGCGCATCTTCTAAGAGATTATGTCCTTTCATGTTAATATTTAAATATAAATAAGGCGCGGAAAGGTATTCGATGATGAGGTGATGAAGTTTTAGAAAATTGACATATCGCGATTTGGTTGAAGTTTCAGACGTCTAGTCTGACGATTTTTTTAGATTTATTGGAATAAAAATATCAAAAATAAAACTTTTCCAAAGTTTCCAAAATCTAAAATTTGTATTTATTTATTAGCATCACGGAAAAAATAAAATGGCTGAATTTACCATTTAAAATAGTTAACATGCGCTCTGAAAGTTTTCCTGGAATTTAGTAACTTTTACCATTTCAAATTGTAACTTTTGCAATGAAAAAACATGGTTTGCAATTTTCTTAGCAAAAGTTACAATTTTAAATAGTAAAACTTACTAAATTACTGGAAAAATGCGTTCAGAGCACATGTTCACTGTTTTAAATGGTAAATTCAGCCATTTTCTTTTTTCAGTGCAAAAAATCCGGCGTTGCTTGTGGGATTTTAAGAGATTTCATAGAATTTAAAGGGATTTCAAGAGATTTCATAAGATTTGAAAAATTATAAAAGGATTTTACGAGATTTATAGTGATTTTGAAGAATTTCAATGGATAAAAAGACTAAAGGATTTTGAAAAATGTCCAGAGACGTTACAAGAGGTTTTGATGGATTTTTGGGATTCAAAGGATGGCTTTTCCTGAAATTTTAAGAGATTTTTGGAAGATATTTTGAAACTGTGTTCGAACTTTTTAAATTAAAATTTTTTTTAAATTTTCAATCTTATATTTGTAACCTTTTCAAAGACAAATAACTAGAAAATTTGGGTAAATCCCTTGAAATATCAAGGGATATTTCAATTCTTTTTAAATCCTTAAAATAATGTAAATCCTCTAGAATCCCTACTAAATCCTTAAAATCTTTTAAAATATCTTGAAATCGTTAAAAATATTTCGAAATCCCGTGGAATTCAATAAGTGTACTTCCTTATTAAAATACTTTTAAATGGCTTAAAATCTGTTGAAAATCTTTTTAATTCTTTTGAAATTCATTAAAATTCCCTATAAACCCTTGAAATCTCTTGAAATCTCTTGAAATCAATAAAAATGTCTGAAAAATCCTTTTGATAAATCTTATGAACTGTTTTAAAAAATCATAAAAGTTTCTGAAATCAAATAAAATCTCTTATTTGAATTCTTTAACAATTTTTTAAATCCTTCAAACTCTTTTTACCACTTAAAATTCCTAAAATTCTTTAGAACACTTTTTAAAGTTCCACGAAATCCCTTAAAATACTTTTAAAATCCCGAGCAACGCCTGGTAAATTTCTGGTAGTAAATAAAAATGAAATAAAATGGTTTTGAGAACTTCTTTTTGATATTCTTAATCCAGCAAATCTTTAAAAAAAATCAACTAAAAAAAATTCATCAGACTACACGTCTGAAACTTCAACCCAATCATATCGCGGGAGTTGAATGTATTTGAACTAAACTATTTCTATCAGTCTTTTAGTTCTTGAATCCAAATCCAGCTTTATTCATAGCTTTCGGAGATTAAATTTCGTTACAATCTGATAATGTTTTGAAAATGTAGCAGAGCTGGGTAAAATGGTTCTCAAAATGTATTTAAAATGCAAAATGCAAAATAGGTTTACAAAATCCATTTAAAATGGAAAATAAAAAATAGTTTTCTATTTATTATTTTTAATAATGTTTAATTTAATTTCCAAAGTCAATTATAAACTATAATTACGTAAAATTTCTTAAAGAATAATTATTATTCTTTACGCAATACATGTCTTCGACTTTACACGAATTTTCTGAGTTCTAAATATCACATTTTGATTTCTTTTACGCAATTAACTTTTTTGCTTTGCTTTCTCATAATTTTATTGTAAATTACTATTAAACGAATTTTTGTTATACATTTGAGTCATTTGAGTCAACCCAAAATCTTCAAAACCTACTTATCAACGTAAAACAGACAAAAGCAAACTTTATAAGTCAAAAACGAATATTTTGGTTTTTTTCGATGTACAGAATCAGAATTTATGTATTAAAGCAGAAACCTCCCAGAAATTTTTTTTTTTTTTGTCGATCTGTGATTATCTAACTTATCCAGGGAAGAACCAAAAAAAAATGGAAAATGGTATTTTAAGTGGAAAATAGGTTTGAAACCTATTTAAGATGGAAAATGCAAAATGGGTTTTTTCTTCCTATTTAAAATACAAAATAGAAAATGGCATTTTGCATTTCAAATACCTATTTGAAATGAATTCATTTGAAATAGTTACCCAGCTCTGAAATGTAGATCATCGAAGTAATCAGTGGAACAATGATTGTCGTGAGAGGTGGATCATCTGATTTAGAAGAGGAGGAAGAAAGTAATGTTTCCAAGTGCTGGCTTTTCGTAAGCGAGTCGATTTTGTCTGCAGTGTGGATGGTGTGTATATGTGGCGTCGTTTCGTCGAGGCGACATCCTCAGTGGAGTCCTCGTAAGCACCCTAAACAAAGGGATATTGAGAGACTCAGAGAGAGTGGAGTGAGAGAGAAAGAGAGAGAGAGAGAAGGGTAGGAGAACCACCTTAGATCAGGGTGGCTCTGCCACAATGGTACGTCGCCGAGAATCCAAGGGGTTTATTAAAGCCGCGGTTGACGATACAGCTCACGTTCCCTCTTACTCGAGTGCTTTCCTCCTTGTCTTCACGACTCCTCCACAATCTACACTTACATAACCTACACTCTACTAAGGGTGTCAGCAGCCAAGTCACCTACACGCTACTATACTCGGACTAACGATTGGATACCAAGAGAAGCCCTTTCGAGGCTAGAGGGATATGACTGTTTCCTAAGTCCACTTGCTATTTCGAGGGGTTGACTTTACTTACAATCTTACCATTGTGGTAAATATTTAGAGCAATATATGCATTTTCAAAACTTGGAAATTCATATTTGCAAAGGGGTGAAACAAGCAAGTGAATTTTTATTGCTGCACTTCATTCTGAACAATTCGACCAAGGTCGAACATATATGGAACATATATCCAGCTGGGGTTTAAACTTCCAAAGTTCAATTTCATTTTTCAGATCCACCAGGTTGACAAATTATACCGACTTCAAACTCTGGTCTTTTCCCGGCGATTTCTTCAGGGATTTTTTTCTCGAGGATATCAATGATCAGGGATATCAATAGTTGTTGAGGCTTTGGGTATTAGAGACTTCTTCCTGCAAATTAAGTTCTAGTTTCACTATCGATTGAATAAATTGTTTATGAGGAGGCGAGCTTCGACCGGAAGACTTGAGCGGCAATCGTAACTTGGTTCTCGACTTGGTCGTGTTGAAGTACTTTGCTTGAGTCGAAGATGGGGAGTAACCTCGTCGAGGACATGTTGAGGCAAGTCTACTTGGTGCGTATCGGCGTCATAATGCATATTTCCCCAGCAGGAGGGTTTAAAAGGGGTCTGAGCCCGAAGGCATAAGGATGCAGCCGCGCCTAATGCGCGTTTCGTGTCAACGGGGGCGGTTTGTATGGCTGAGTAAGGAGGACCCCGCGAGGGATGATGGCTGCTTTAAGGGGGAACATGAGACACGTGTTTCCAGGAACACGATTACCCACTGTCGCCTTCTTACACGAGTACGCCACTACCTAACGTCCTTGTCGATAAAACATCCCCCAGGATCGACATCAACCTGCTTCCAACTTAGGAGCAGATAAATATTGAAATTCAAGAAATATAGATACAGGGGTTCTGATAGTGTCCTGGCCAGTTTGCCCTAGTTCTACTCGAAACCCCACCAAGAATAAAGAAACTTTTCTGAATTATTTGCAATAGGACATCAAAGATACTTTGATTTTTTTTAAGTAATATTTTCAGTCATTTCGGACAGAAGTTTGCGACCCAGACTTAATATTCCATCATTGTAAGAGGATATTCCCTGGACGAGTTTTGAGCACTGATTAGCTCGTAAAAACTCATATTCTCCTCATTCTTTCTTTTAGTTTTACCGAACTAATCATTTCCTCCCGAACGAGGTTTCCTGGACTTGGAGTTTCTCTCGCATCAGGACGAGGTTAACCAACTTAACTCGCTAGATGGCCAGCGAGTCGTTAGAACTTTTTATCGACACTTCATTGGTCGGGAACGCCCTAATTAACGATATTCGCCCTGGCCATCGGCGGTTTTATGTCGACCTGAGATGCTTCGAAAACTTTTCTGACCAAGTTAATCTCGTAAAAGGGAATGCAGCAAGGATCTTGCACGATTCGATTATGCGAGCGAGCTTCTTTCGAGCGTTTTTGGACTACTCGACCATTACCAAGCTGTTGGCGTAAACGGATTATACAAAAGAGTTTCGATTCAAGATTCTCCAGTCGTAGAAAGTCATATAAGTGCTTATTTTTAAAATAAAGCTCCTCAATTTTATAATCATTCTAAAAAAGAGTTTTCTTATATGTATTTTCTTAAAGAGGAAATCTTATCTTAAAAAAATTATTATTAAAAGTTATTTTATTTATTATTATTATATATCTTATTAAACTATTATCTTATAAATTATTATATATCTTATTAAATTTATTATTATTATATATCTTATTAAAATTATTATAAATCTCATAAAATACCATGAAAACCTTTAAAATTTACCAAATTTTTAATAAAAATCATCAAAAACTCTTAAATTCTTTTAAAATGCTTTAAAATCTCTTAAAATTCCATGAAATCCTTAACAATCCACACAATCTTTTAAAAATCATAAAAATCTCTTGAAATCCCTCAAACCTCAATAAAATTACCCGACAAACTTTAAAATCCTTCAAAATCCATACAGTATTTTAAAAGTTATAAAAACCTCCTGATATTCGTTAAAATTCGTGAAAATCTCTTAAAATTCGTAGAAATTTTTGGAAATTCCTTAAAATTCTACGATAATATTCCCTTTATATCCTCTAAAATTTATTCATTAAAATTATTAGAAATCTCATCAAATTCTATGCAATCCTTGAATATTTCACAAAATATTTTATAAATGATAAAAATCCCTTGAATTCTCTTAAAATCATTTTAAAATCGTCAAAATTCCTTACGATATATTAAAATCTCTGAAAATTCTTCGAAAACCCACAAAAAATTTTTTAATTCCTTAAAAATCTAGAAACTGTTTGAAATCTCTGAAAATTTCACACAAAACCTTCCAAATCCCTTAAAATTCGTTGAAATATCTTATAATTCCTCTAAATTTTCCAACATTCAAAATCCATTAAAAGTTCCTTAAAAAATCTCTTAATATTGCATGAATTCCTTTAAAATTCCACGAATTATCCTGAAATATTACCTTAAAATTCTACAAAATCATTTAGAAATTCTAAAATTCTTTTGAATTTAGTTAAAATTACTTAAAAATCGTCAAAATTCCTTAAAATTCTTAGAAATCTTTTGAAATTCCTCTCTGAAAAAAATGGTGACACAAAATTTCTCGAAAATCTGGGATACATTATTATTGCAAATCTTATTAGGCTTTGAATAACTTGAAGTTGTAAGAAGGAATACAAAATAATCGCGCGCTTAGCGCGCGTGTTGGTTTACTATAGTCATATAGTACTCACACAATTTTTAATAGAAGTAGTAATGAATATAATATATAAGTAATAAAGAATGATCAGAGACATTGAAGAAAAAAAATGCTGACAAAATAAATGTTTTTTTTTTTCAGTTACGTAATTATGAGAGAAGAGAATGAATATGCATTAGAGATTATGTACAGGCGCGTGTATGAAAGATGTAAGAACACGGTCGACGACCGTGCAGGACGTTTGGAGAAGGGGCGATATATTTATTGCTTAATTCGCTCTTCTTTGTTTCATAAAAGTGAGAAACAGCTTTAATAACGGGTCTACGGCGGGGTGTGTAATGAGAGGTTACAGAATGGTTCCCTCCCACTTTTAACCTGTTTTTTGACGGATACTGAAGTCGCTACACTCCCTTTCAAATCCACAATTATATGCTTTCTGCAGCTTTACACCGATGACGAAATAATTATTCGCTTCTTCACCCATTTATTGTTTTTTTATTGTTCGACGTTCCTCTGCTCAGTAGCAGACGGTGAGTAAAATAATCATAAACACGAAAAGGCCAATTATGACCTTGTCAAACTTGATTAAAAATTCTTCACTTTTCTCTGAGACATCGCTTTGTAAGAGTACAAAAATGCCTCTTTTTTCAACCCCTTTTCTCACTAAACCCTTTTTTCCCACCTCCTTTTTCAAGCACATTTTCCAAATTTTTTTTCCACCAACTTTTCGAAGCTTCTCAAACCCTTCTTTCCAAACTTCTCAACCCTTTTCCTACAATTCCCACTTGTAGTATAATTTCAGGGGGTGTTTTTCTTAGACTTTTTTAGATAAGATTGTTTTGGGGGATAATATTGTTTTTAAGAAAGTGTAAACCATAAACGTATAAACTAGTTTACAATGAAGGGGATCATTGATATGAACATTACAGAAAATCCCAAGGATCATTTCTATTCTACATAGATAGAAATATTGCAGTGTTTTTATCCACTCGAAAATAAAATTTATCCATCGCCAGACAATTTTGTCAGCTATTCAAAATTATTAAAAACTATTTCTGTCTCCAGCTAATCTTTATCGGACGGAGAATAAAAAATAGTTGTCAATTGTTTGAGAAAACTGCAGCGTTTCCATATGAAGCTACACGGAGAAAAATATAAGACAGAGTCCAAAAATACGGTAATCATTCCTAAAAAGATCAGTAATGTTTACCGTATTTTTAGACTCTGTCTTATAATAAAAGTTTTGTTTAAAGAATTTGTGTAAATGTTACAAAACCGCTGACTTTCATTTTTCTCCGTGTAGGATAGAAAAAATCTCCAGGATTTTCTGTGAATAGATATATAAAAGCTTATTTTTAAAAGCAAATCTAAAAGCACGTTTTGAGCAAATGAAAAACGTATTACGGATTCATTCTGAACCATGAAGACATAAATTACTATCATTATGATAAACGTAATCGATCGAGCCGACTTGGTGATTCAGTCTGCAATCGTTATTATTATCATATCGAACGATATCATTATTCTTGCCGGAGGAAATCGCCCTCTCGATTCTCCCGTCCTCTCGTACCCTGAAGATCTCGTCGAAGCGTGCGAAACGAGACCGGGAGCACGTGATTTCCGGTCGTAATTTTATCAGCGAGGTTGGGTCAGCAGGGGGGGGGTTGAGCTGAGAGGTTCAAAGATTTGGTAGGAGGCGAAAACGGAGGATTCGCGAGAAGCATTTGTCCCTTGGAAGGAAAGCAGAAGGATTGGGGTGAGGGGATGAGGTAAGGGCGAGGAAGTGAGAAAAGAGGATGGAGGGTGGAACCAGTTCAATTGTTCGAGGCGTGGAAGCGCGCCTTAGATGCGACAATTGAGGTTCCAGACTGTGAACCTGCAATCAATGCTCTTCGCGGAGGGTTGAGGGAAATTCGTCGGGATTGGAGGAGGATGTCGAAGAAGGAGGAAGCTGGCTTTGTCTGTTCGTGAAAGCCCTCCAAGGATTCCTTATATCAGCCTTTGGTTGGAATTCACTCGCTGCAACCTCCCTGCTCGCTTTCTCAAAGTATCGGATTGGTCCAACTTTTATCCAAATTTGGTATTTTATCCGCAAATAAGAGGAAATCAATATTTAAATTAATACTACCTAAGAATACTATATCTAAGAATCTCTTTCTGGGTAATTGAGAATTTTCTCTAGTACAAATTAGCTGCAATCAAAGTGGAAGAGAATTCTTGAAAAATGACTTTTTTAAAATAAGAAAAACTTGATTCTTCATTCTTAGGGAACAGTAGGGCGGTAAATCGAGGATCAGACCCAAAGTAAAATCCCGATCGATCCTTTCAAAGGTCAGGAGGATCGAGCAGGTGCTCATCCTGAAAAGGGATTCAGGTCTCGCACTAATTGGATGACGCGTGCTTGGTCAAGCCTGACCGCAGTTCATCGTTGGTTGTAAACACATCTATGTTGCACGAGCACTGTAATTACTTACATATAAGCCATCTATAGCTTCTCCTATATATGAACGGCTGAAAGTAAAAAGTGGATAAAAATATTTCTTTTATAAAAGTGGGATAAAAATTCTTTTGCGTAAAAACGAAAAAAATTAATTTTCAGGGCAAAAACACAATGCCAATATAAACGCTCATTGGTTCTCCTTGTTCTGTTTTCGTTCTGAGAATTCATGTTGTTCCATTTTTACTACCATGAATTTCAACTTTCAAGTGTTCATATGTACAATCAAGAAACTAGCATAATTTGCTTAACTACAACCTAAGAAAATTACTCCAACTCCTGATAATGGACATGCGACGCTCGTTCTATTTATAAATTACGTAGCAGTTATTTTTCTTAAAGTTATAGAATATGATTGAGTTGAAGTTTCAGACGTCTAGTCTGACAAACATTTTTATTTCATTTTTTTTTGCATTTATTGGATTAAAAATATCAAAAAAATTCCCAAAATCATATTATTTTTATTTATTTACTAGTAGAAATTTATTCGGCGTTGTCCGGTTTTTAAGAAATTTCAAGGGATTTTATAGAGATTTTAAATGATTTCGGAGAGAATTTCATGATATCTTAATGAACTTCAAAGGATTTTTAAAAGAATTCAAAACAGTTTAAGGATTTTCAAGAGTTTTCACAAGATTTCAAGGGATTTTTATAAGAGTTTGAAAAAGTTATCAAAGGGCCGTTCCAGAGATTTTTAGAAATTTCTATATAGATTTAACAAGATTTTAGTGATAAGTAATTGTAAAGAATTTCAATGGACTTTAAAAGAATTCAAGAGAGTTTAAAGATTTTCAAAAGATTTTAAAACATTTCAAGTGATTTTAAGAAATTTTAAGGAATTTATTCTAATGTGGAGTAAATCAAATTAAATCCCTTAAAATTAATTGAAATTCTTTAATAAATGTTGAATCTTCTGTAAATGTCTTGAAATATCTTCAAATCTCTCAAAATTTCTTAAAATTCCGTAAAATCAATTAAAATGCCTTGAAATCTTGTGAAATCTCTGAAAAAAATCCATTGATAACTCTCTTCAGCTCTTTTTCAAAATCTCTTAGCATCCCTTGAAATTCCTTAAAATTACTATAAATCTCTTGAAATCCTTTTATAATTTTTGAAATCTTATAAAATCTCAATCTTTTGCAATTCTTTAAAGTCTCTTCAAAATTCCTCTAAATTCTCTAAAATTGCTAAATAAAAATTTTGGGTTTTGGGAACAGTAGAAACTTTTTTAAAAATTATTATTCCAATAAAATAATGTAAAAAAAATCGTCAGACTACACGTCTGAAACTTCAACCCAATTAGAATCTGCGTTCAGTTACACTGTTAAAAATGTTTGCAAAATTAATATACTTTTAATATACATTTTGTAAAGTCATTTGCATATACCGTAAATTAAATTTAATATATTACCATATGTTTTAGAATTAATATAAAACCATATTAAAATTAATATAGGGTATATTAATATTAATATAAGATATATTAATATTAATATAAAGTATATTAATTTTAATATGGTTGTACATTAATTCTAAAACATAATGGTATATTAAATTTAATTAACGGTATATTCAAATGACTTTACTCACAGTATATTAAATTTTGATCAGTTTTATTTTGTACTATAGTACAAAATAAAACATGTAAATATATACATGTATCCTTTAAATATTGGAAATACATTTTTTCCATATTGCAGGGAAGTTAAAGTTTGTTTTTCAGATAAATTGATAAAAAAAATGTTTCCGGTGAAAGAATATGAAGATCCTCGAGGAGAAGGATATCATTAAGGAGATGCATGAAGCAACTGACCACGAGAAAGGGTTTCCCGTGGGATGAATGTCGCCGCCTCGCACCGAGGTTCATTATGGCCCTTTAATGGCACGATTTACCATTGAGAGGGTGAGAAAAATGGGGCGAGGAGAAAAGTACTGGAGAAATGGGGACTGAAAAGACTGTACGAGAAGGAAAAGACAAAACCTCCGGCGACACCAGCTGAATGAGCCATTAAGGCCGTTTAAACAGAAATAATTATCATCAGCTCTAACATAAAGGGTGCATTCTCATTGGTATATTGTAGAGCCGCATTGCAAAAATGAGAGATTGCGCGAATATTGCATTTTTCTCTGACAATGAAGACTTTCGAATTGGGCGCCGTTTTCTTCCTAAGCGGAAGCGTTGGTGGTGGCACACTTGGAGGCCAGATTGTTTGTTTGTCGGGAGCTCTCGTGTGCACAAACAAGTGGAAACAAATAATATCCTGGCTGCATTACGACGTAGAGAAGCGAGAGCGAAGGGTCAAAAAGAGTGAGAGAACGAGAGGGAGAATGAGAAAGGAAAATGAAGGGAGAAGGAGACTATGCAGGAAGATTTCTGGATGCCTCGGGGTGATTGTAACGAGGCGAACGAGTACCAGGTCGTCATTAATGTCGGCCTCAGGCCCACTAAGGGTTCACACTCAAGCCCAACATCCACCCTGGAACAACATACCCTTCATATATAAAAGTTGAAGATCCACTTTAGATCTAAATATTTGGAAAACGATACCAATTTACTTCTTTCGTGGACTGAGAAATTATTGTTTCCACATTTAGCAGTTTTTCATAGTTTCACGATTAATGTGGCATTTATCTTTGTTAGTCATTAAACTTATTTCATTAAACTATGGAAGTTTTAATATTTGTAGTTTATTTTCAAAAAATTACACGAGAATCTTAATGATATGATTGATAGTGGAACTATATATAGATGGTGTCGAAAATTGCTCGAGGTCCGATCTTTTAGTAATTGATCGTGCCTCGTTAGACCTGAAATTTGGTTGGCCACCCTGGGTTATTTACTCAAGAGGAATGAGGTAGCGTGTTGAGTATAGTTATCCTCGTGTGTCATAATGAGATCATGTCTGATCACTGATACACAAAGACGATGATAAATAACGTGTTAAGAGTAATTAACGTGGTCCTCTCGTCCTATATTAATTATTAAATATTGATCTATTAAAAAATCAAATATCCACTTCATCATACTCATATATTAATCAATATTGATCCTCGCAAAGTGTTTCAATTTGTTTATGTTTGATTAATGACATTATTTACGTTTTCTTTGTTAAAGAATTTTCCTTTGATACCATTATCTGAGGGAACAAATGTGATGCTGAAATATTTTTAATCTAAACGCAATATTCTGAGTAAATATCCGTGACTACGGATACTTGCAAATATAGCGAAGCTATTTAATTTCTGTTCGAACACGGGCTGGCTTAACTGCTCGACTAACATTAGCATGGCTACTTCCATTAAGTCGACAAAGTTTAATGCACGTGACTACCGGTGTTGGTTCACGAATCATGTTTTACCATAAGCGAGTTGCGAAACATCAGGTTTCCTGGATTATTTGCCCAGGTTCATCCTTCTGAGTTTCTACTTGATGAACTCAGTTTATCTAATTAATTTTTATAATTTATGAGTCCCAAGAAATAATACACATATATTATTAAATGAACTTCAGAGAGCAGAATAAAAACCAATTGCTCTATATAAAATTCAGAGAGATTTTTACTATTATATGTATATACAAGTGTAATGAAATAATTTTTGTTAAAAGAATGTGTTTAACTTTCGACGATCAAGGAATAAAATTGAACCGTTAATTTTGTTGTGGGGTTTAAATACAGTTTGCATGTCCTACATAGTAAATTTCGCCCTCTAAATGTCGCTCACGCGATCTAGTTATTTCGTTACAAAGTTGACTGAAAAATTCGATGTTCGCGATGCACATAAAATTACAATACCACGACGTTTACATGAGTAGATTACATAGAAAACCAGTTTACGATGCATGCAAAAATAAAATGAAAGTAATTGCTCCGGGTCTTCGTGTTAAACTGACGTAAAGTAAAAAAATACTATAGTTTTCATTAATTTGAAGTTCGTTACTTGTAAAACTGAAAATGTGATACAAAATTTAAAAGAGGTACTAAATACTACAGAAAAAATAAATATAAAATATTCGAGCGAATAAATAAGACATAAAATATGAAAAAGTACTCTGTTCTTTAGTGTATGGAATGTGTTTTCTTTTCCAGAGATTCCAGGAATCCCCGGAAGCGTTGACTCTATATATACACAAGATTCACGAAACTGATCTTAATTTGCATAAACGTCTAATTATCTAAATTGCGATAGGGTTTAGTGTACAAGTATTTTGGGGAGATATAACATGTTATGTATTCCGACCGGTACTTATGTTCAATTTAAATACAGTCTAGTGCAAGTATCCCAATAAAAAAAAAAAACACTGGTTCATCAATTAAAAGCTAAAGTACTGTCTGAAATAATGAAACTTTCTTTTTTCAACAAAACTTTTTTTTTACAATCACTTTGTAATTTTCATTTAAAAAATTGCGAAATCCTTTATATAGAAAAATATAAGTACGACTATTTTTTGAAGAAGGAAAACATCAGAGACATGAACAATGAAGGATCGACATTCCTCGTCTCGTTGAATTCGTGGACAAGTCGAGATCAGGATTCACGTGCCGGAACAGAATTCTCGTCTTGCTTTCCGATCCGATTAGTCCTCGGCACGCTAAATCGCGAAGGAACCGAAGTCACAGATCAGAGTCACTTCTAGTGTCTGCACGAGGCTTGATAAGAGCCTAATCTGGCTTGAGAGGAATTCTTCTTGAAGAAAGGATTTTGCACGATTCGATTTTGCGAGTGAGCTTCTTTCGAGCGTTTTTGAACCACTCGACCATTATCAAGTTTTTCGCGGATTATACAAGAGAGTTTTGTTCAAAACTCTCCAGACATGGAAACCTAGTGGAAGAACGATATTTCAATTGTTTCTGAAACATCATTGTTTATTCTTAAAATAATATCCAGGTCACCAATATCTCCACTCAGGACATGTTCAACATACACCCAGAGAAAAAATGTTTTAAATCAAATAATCATATATTTGATATACAGCCAAATAAAAAATATATTTGAATTAAATAAAATTTATTTGATTCAAAGATATTTTTTATTTAATTAAAAAAAAAAATTTCTTTGAATCAAATAAATTTTATTTAATTCAAAGATATTTTTTATTTGGCTGTATATCAAATATACGTTTATTTGATTTAAACAAACTTTTTTTCTGGGTGTACTATTACAAAGCTTCGACTTCTAACATTCCGCCGTCCACATCAGATTTCTGAAATTTAAACACATGCGAAATTAATGAAACGTCTAACATAAGTCCAATTATTTATAGGTAGTGAATTTTATTTTATAATTAGCTAACAAAATTAAAGTTCGGCATTTATCTTATTGAATTCTATTTAAATATCACCCGGAATTTAAAATTATGCATTTTTTCAAAGAGAAAGTCATATTAAATTGTACTCTTTTTGAAAGTAGATTTTGTGCGACAATTTGAACTATTTCGTTCAGCAGCACTGTTTTGGTTTTCCGCTTACATAATTCGTTACAATGACGAATTAATTAGAATTAATTAAATCAGATTCATGACAATTTTCTGAAGAAAGTAGTAATTAATATAATATAATGAATAGAAGTAATAAAGAATAATCATAAATAGCGAAGGATCGACATTCCACGTCTCGTTGAATTCGTTGACAAATCGACATCAGGATTCAGGACCCTTCCAGGAGGGCTTTAAGGAATCACGTGCTGGAACAGAATTCTTGCCTTGCTTTCCGATCCGATTAGTCCGCACGCTAAATCGCGAAGGATCCGAAGTCACAGAACAGATTCGCTTCCGGTGCCTGCAAGAGACTTGATAAGCACCTAATCTGGCTTGAGAGCAAGTCTTCTTGAAACCGAGGTTACAGCTTCTAAAAATTGCCTAGACATTGCATACTCGTGTTTCCTTGTTTCGTCAAACAAATTTTCAGAAACTCCTTTTTGGAATTAAACAATTTTGTTTTAAGAGTTTTCTTTAAAGAAGCTCTTCTTTAAGAAGTTCTTCTTCTTTAAGAAGCAGTAAGATTAATCGCATATTAGTAATAAATTGCTTTATAATTTTGTTATGACATGTACATGTCTAATGAATTCCATTTTCAGTAATGACGTACCTATTACCTCTGCGATTATTATCTGCAGATACGGCTTTCCAAATATAATCAAAACATGTTCATTTCGTTTTTTAAATTCTCAATTATTCTCTATTAGTGACTTCAACAACATGAAAGTTATTTATCATATAATATATATGAATATACTTTCTTATTAAGTTAGAATTGGTGAAGCAATTACCAGCAGCTGGTTGCCTAAGCACCTGTTCGTCAATTATATTTTCCACGATATACGTGTAAGCAGCCCGTATTGAATTACTTTGCGATTGAAAGAGACGTCCGTTACTTAATAACGTCGCTCAATAAGATCTTAAAAAAATAATATCTTTTAAGACTACTTAAATATACTATCATTTTCAAGAAGGCAGTTTAATTCCATTCTGAATCTTTTATTTTATCTGGATCTCATTTTACAGATTTTTATGCCAGGATTTGTCGGAATTTTTCTCCAGTTGAGATGGAATCTTTCAGGATCACTTTTAGAAGTAATGTCATGAATTATTTATTGGATATTGAAATTAAATGAAGTATGACATAAATTATATCTTCCTGTGTTTCTAAGATATCTTATATCTTCTAGATTTTTGTATTAGTTGGATTACTTTTAGAATATAAATGTACAAAATAGATCTGTAGATCTTATAAGAAACATGAAAGAAAATGGATGAACATGGATGAAAATTCGTTAATTCATTCCTTGTGATTGTGAGATAGGAAGCATTTATTATAATTTGAGATCATCTTGATCATGATAGAGATATGAAATCTGGACAAAATGATAAGTGAGCGGACATACTTGGATGCCATTCTTGCAGAGAGAGTGAACTCCGTGGGACGAATAGTGTACGCGAAGTAAAGTAATTGTATCGAATCGCTTGGTTGCCTAACGTCCGTTAATTAGTCCAATTAGAGTGACGGCGATTGCTCACTAATTAATTCAAGTACATAGACGTAAGAACCGAGGCTGATTGTATATTTATCGGGGAGCAAATCGCATAACGGATGTCAGCAAATCTTTGCTCGGAGAATTTATGATACATTTCCAGTTTCACTACAAGGTCTGGACTACATTCATTGATCCTATATTTGATGACAAATATTTTTGTACATTTTTTAATTAGTAATTTGTTCTAACGTCATAAGTCAAAAAATGTTAATACAATTAGTTTAAGCTTAATTTGTAGGTGTCGAAAGTTAATATGACTCAAAAGCTTTTGATTCAGCAGCAATGATTTTTGTTCAATTTGTTTATGTAGTGTTTCAGAGCGAGTATCAGTTTCTCGAGGGAGAGCTAGAAAACCGGTGGTGACGTTCTCTTTTATGGTGGACGCGACAGCTCAAGATTAAGGGCCACTTTATATGGCAAAGTTATTTGTTAAGAGGCTCCTGGAGTTGCGTGCTAGTCGCGTGTGAACTGTTATCTGGAACTCATAATGCACGTCCTCGCGTAGTGGATTGTGCTATGGGCACTCCTGGCAAAAAATCTGGAGACACGCACAGCATACCTGCCTGCGTTCTCGTGCCAAGCTTCATCAGAGAAAAACTGAAAATACACCAACAGGGTTGGTCAAGAGACGCTGACTAAGTATCCACTTTGTACGCAATGCTTACCAATGAGGAAGAAACTATACTACGATCAAACGACCATTGAATTCTTAATTCTTAAAATTTCCAGGTAACGATCGGTTTATAATTTCAAAAAAGTATAGCAACTTTTTTGCTTTACTCTAGAACGCAAATTGTTTGAAATTATAAAACGTAATGCTCTTCCGGATGAATGAACTTGAAGATTTATTTTTTTTAACTCAACACGTACTTCAAAATGTGCAGGTACTCAGATTAAGTTTAATGGAGTTTGTAACGAATATCAAGGTTCCGAAGGCATCTTCATCGCTACCAAAATTCAAGCAATTTTGTACCTTCGTAATAATTGGCTCTTTGATTGAAGCCCAGATATTTTAAGTCCTTTTTAAATTGAAGAAAGCTTTTGGCAAAATCCCGCAATAGGAACGTAATATTTAAAAAATGGAAGGTGTTTTGAAAGAAGTAAAATGTAAAATAAAAGCTGCAATAAGAATATGGTTAAGAGGGGCAATACTGACATTATAAGACGAGAACCCACTTCTTGTGGAATGATTGAAGTTATACGGGTGCAGCGTACTTTTTGTGTAATGACAGGGAAGGGTTAATAGCCTTCTTGAAGGCACTTGGTTTGTAACTAATAATGATAACAATAATGGTAATAACGAGGGTATCGACAGTACCTTGTAATATTTTGTTAGTACCCAATTAGATCTGAGTGAACCTGATAATTTCGATCAACACGCTACCTACTCCTAATTATTGCTATACGATTTTTTTCCATAAAGACGAAACGACGATTATGGATCGTTAAGGCAGATTTACATTCGAGCTTATCGTCGGCTTTCAGGCCCCCTCCACACTTACATAAAATTCGCTCAGATTCGATGAAGTCATAAAAGCAAATTTTAGCATGAAAATCATTTTATTTTTGCAAACATAAACACGAACAAAGATCTGAGTAATAAAGTAAAGAGTAGAATAAAGAAGAAAATATAAATAGAAAATAAAAAATAAAAATAGAAATACTAGAACTGAAGTTGGGACAAGATTGATACAAATGTGTAGCTAGTTTATTTAATTGGAAAGAAAGTTTGCATTTTTTCATTCGTTGCTGATATTCTGAATAATTTCAATTGTAAAATTATCGTTCGATCATTTAGTTTGAATTGTAAAAGTCTTTTTTTAATCTTGCACAAAAACCTTCGCCAACACTGCGTTACGTGATCGATCGATTTTCGAGACATTGATTATTTATACAACGGCACGTGCGATCTGGCGAACTTCCAATTAAATTCTGCAGGAAGTGAATCGAAGCTATCGAAACTCTTGTTACCTATATGTTTCACTATTGTGCTTTATAGACTCTCCGATGGGCGGTTGATTAGTTGAATTCTAATCATCGCTTTAATTGGAGTCTCGATATCTCAATCTGCATTGTCAGTAATCTAAAATACAAAATCCAATTACCTTTGATTTGCTCTATTTTTTTAAAAAGCGGTCAATAAATATAAAAATATTCTACTCCCTTTAAGTAATAATGTAAAATAAATAATGTTTCAAAAAGTACTGTAAAGTCGCTAACTAGGTAATTAATTACAATATAAATTTATTTTTGAAGAGAAGAATATTATTCTTTGATCGAGAATACCGCGAATTAGGATATTACTTGATATGGTCCTTCTGGTCATTCGGAAGAGCTACTTGTGTGGCAATCATAAATTTTGGTGTGCCCTACTAGTACTTAAAAAGTAATCTTCCCATGGCATAAGATCTCGAACTCGCGTGTTCGCTTTCATGGCATGACATGAAATCCCGTTCTTGTCACTTACGTTGTAAGTTACTGCATAGTGTATAATACATACTTCGAATAAAGTGTCGATTCAAGTCTGCTTATATTGCTTCGATAATAAAAAAAAGTAGGGGAATAGGCTCTATTCAAGTTCTTAGGAGCTGAGAGCTCCAGCTTTTATAGAGGACGTATTTTTAATGGATCTGGTAATACAGGGGTTTGACACCCTGCAACCTATGAAACCAAGTTTTTATGAGATAGTTCGTGAATCTCGTCAACAGATGCTCGACATTACAAAAATACACACCTTACCTTCCCCTTTAAGCTTCAGGTGCTTTTTTCTTAAACCTATTTTTAGTGGTTTAAAATTTCGAAAAATAAATACAATCTGAATTGATTCTTACTAGAGTGAATTAGTAAACGAATCGTTAAGTTAATTTTACAGAACCTAGTTTAAAAAAAATTGCATTCCTTTCTGTAGATTTTTAGCGAAACTAGAAAATTGTGAGGAGTCACTGTAATGCCTACGAAATCGTGGAAGGTTGAGGGGTCGATCGTGGTCTCTAGAGGGTGAGGAGCGTTATACACCCCCGCAAACATATGGGGCCCATTGTGTACCCTTACGGACTCACACCCCCAGCGGTTTTAACGCTGCCGCCTCCAGATACGAGTCGAGATAGGAGACTGCTGCCTTTATACAACCCACCTATACACCATGTTTCTTTCGTGAAAAGCCGCGAGCGGAATGGCTCACAACGGAAAGCGCCCGTGTATTCGCGGAAAAGGAATAGCTACCTGCAAACACAAATTTACACGACGTCAAACCCAGGAGAAAATGAAAAAGTCTTCTATTCACTTTTTTTTTTCTCCTTTTTTGCACCTTCACTCTACAACATTCACTATTGTAAAATGTAAACTTGTAACCAACTCCCAAAGAATAAAAAGATAATTTTCTAAAAAGTTTCAATTTCAAATATTACATATATATATTTAATAAGAAACCAACTATTTTTCGAACTCTCTCGAATCTGAATTAGTAAGAAGTTACTAATGAAATAGTGCCGATTCGTTTACTAATTCACTTTAGTAAGAATTTTTACTATTAATTAGTTAAAAACTAGTAATTTGCAGTAAAAAACTACTAATTCATTCTATAAGGCTCACTAATTGATTTAGTTACCCTTACTAAATGAATTAGTTGTTTTTGCTTCCTCAAAGAGGAAGCTTTCCAATCGTTACATTTTCCAATATTTTTAAAATGGTTTAATTAAACTTTCCTCACGTGATAAATGTCTAATACAACATTCCAATCATTTGTCCGAATGTGTGTGTGTCGCCGTTTTTTGTCGCCCTATTAATTTAAAGACAGTTGTAGATAAATTGATGAAATTTGTAAAGTATATTGACTCCACCTATATCTCAAAACGTGCCAAAGGATTTTTCAAAATATTGAATTTTAAAATTTTTATGTACATTTATAATTTTTTTTTTAAATTGATTTTTCGAAAATAAGTTCTCAAATAATCAAAATTCTAAGCTTATGTAAAGGAAAGAAAGATTCCTTGCGTCGAGATGAATCGATTGACCTGTATGATTAATGCATTTTATTGAATATTAAGGAAGTTATGCTTTTATTTGTAATTTTGAAAAATTTCCTTTTTTATCGTTGTTTTCAAATAACCAAGATTCAAAGCTAATGTAAGAAAGTAAAAGGTTTTTTTCATCGTATAAAATTAAGTAATCTAATATAAATAAATTTTATTAAAAAATAAAAATGATGTCGAAAGATTCTTTCTTTCGAGAAAAAAGAATGATATATACTTTTAAATATTGAGACAACTCGTTAATGCTTCCTCTATGAGGAAGCAAATTTATTTACAACTTCATCATAATGAGGAAGCAAAGTGCTCAAAAATGAGCACAAAAAATATAAATATAGTTAAATGAAGCACCCGAGATCGAATTCACAGCTAGTTTACTGTGAATTAGTAGTTTGTAATTAATTGATAGTAAAAATGCTGACTAAAGTGAATTAGTAAACGAATCGGCACTAATTCATTAGTAATTTCTTACTAATTCAGATTGAGAGAGAACTGTTATTATTTTTTGATAATTGGGTTTCATAATACATATGTTCTTTCTAAGAACGACATATTCTGGTTCTAGAATTTAGTATTCTATAATGAATACTAAATCAAATATTGAATCAGAGATCAAATATTTTATTGAATATTGAAATCAAATATTTTAAATCACTTAAGCCTGATTTCACACGACTGGTACACGATCGGCAAAAGTGCTTCAAAGCTCCTAAAAAACAGTTGTAGAGCCGTGTTTTTAGTTGGTTGACTTTGGGACAAATAGAATTTTATTTTTCCGTTTTTTTTGAAGGCCTCGGCGGTTTTAGGGCTCTAGAGAAAGAATCCACTCGAGACCAAATGAGAAGTATATAACCGGGCACAAACATAAGCGACACAGAAGTGCTCGTGGCACCGCGTATGTACCAGCCGAAATATTATGTTTCGGCAAACAAACGAAAGTGGAATACAAATATATGCTTCTCCCTTTCTCTCTCAAAAAGCCGCACTTATATTTGCGAGTCTGGATTTGTCCTTCTGCCCCTCGACCTGTTGACGTTTTCAATCTCTCCATCTCGTTTACAATTTTACATGTCTGGCATTAGGATTCGTATCACTGTTGCAGACTCTCTGGTCCAGAAGTTAAGTGGGATGAAATGTAAATAGTCTCCGCTAATTAATTGACTTTCAAATTGAAATTCAAACTGAGAAAAATATATTTTTATGTCATCTATATTATATAAAAGTGAAAAATAAGTAAGTTTGTTGACAAAATTTAAGAAAAAAGGATTAAAATATCTTTTTGGTGAGGCTTCTTGTATAAGGTGAAGGAAGAAAAAGTCTGCTGTCGATCGATGATCGATAAGTACTGCGGTGAACCGGTTAAGATAACCGATTCTGCGAAGACTGAAAGTTAATTGACACGCGAATGGTGCCAGATTTCATGACGTTACTGAAAGAGGCTGCAGACCTTCACAATCGAAGACCGCCTAAGGGTTGACCACCCGCCAAGGGATAATTAAGCCTCCGCGGTTTGTCGCGCTAATGAGGAGTTTATCTTGCAACGTATAAAACTGATGGTAATGGCCTCTTCCTCAGAATCAGACCTCATTTGTCTCTGATCGACCCTCCGATTAAATCTACTAAATTATTTCAAATTGTTGTTTATCCTTCACGAAAATGATAATTTCTTTAGGATTTCAAGTTTTTAAATTGAAATTGTTACAATTTTCATTTTGTCTTCAAACTCTGATCTCTGACAAATTCAGATCTCTGAAAATTGTAATAATTTTTAAATAAAACTCCTTTTCAAACAATAGAAAAAGTATTTAGTTGAAGATAAATAGGGGATGAAAAAAAGGAGTAAAAAAGAGAAAAGTAGGAAAGAGAGGTACCGTGTTCAAGATTCTTTTCTCCCAGAGCGCTTTGTAACCCGTAACTTTCTTGGTCCAACAACCCTCTTTCCCTTAGAAAGAAGTAGTGAGGTTGAAGGGGTTGAAGGGGTAGGAATAGGCGAATCGGCATCCTGGCAGTTCACTCCGGTTTCCTCCAAGTTTTTCCGAAGCAATCATTTGTTCAACACACCACCAACAAATCCAATACAGAGGCAGAGTGTATGCCACGAATCCAAGTCGAACTGGAAGTGGAAACGGCTACATAGGTAAGCGCACATTGTAGTACAGTACATATATACATTCACAATGTATCCAATGCATGTTCGTGGCAACACTTTGCTTTCAACGTTCGCAGAGCCAACCCCATAAACCATCACTGCAGCTACCGACCTTGTCGATGGCCAGACGAAATGTTGTTTCCATCGAAAATTCCCCGTTTACAACTACTCAGCTTCTATTGCGCCATATTTTATTCTTTACTTCTCTGGAAAACTGTAGGCATTTTCGGAAAGGTAAAAACAATTTAAAGATAAAAGCATGATACAGTTATAGCAGATCGTTTTAAAAATTGAAAGTTTTATTACGAACAGTTGGGCTTTTTTATTTTTTGTAGTCAGATATATAATTTATGGAATTATGGAATTTCAAAAAAGAGTAGAACTTCTTTGAATTTTCGTTCTAAACTCAAAACAAAAAAGATAATATTTTTCTGCGATATCTGCTACGAATTTTTTTCAATATTTTAACTTTATAATGTCCTAAAAATAGAAACAAAAACCATGTTTTTTTTAATTACTAATGGCGTTTTAGAGATTTAAAAAACTGAAAACCTCCGCAATCAACAATTTTGCAAAGAAATACCCCTTTTGCGAAAGAATTATTTTTTGTTAAAAAATTGTTTCTTACGGCAGATTGAAATGTAGATCTAAATTAAAATCCTATAAATTTTCCGAAATCCCGTAAAAATTCTTAAAATTTTGGATTTTTTTTTTAATCTCTTGAAATCCCTTCAAATTAATTCAAATATTTTTAAATGACTTTTGAATTGTGAATTAACGCTTGACATTCTTTAAAATCGCTAAAAATGCCTTAAAAGCTTATGAAATCTCTTGCAAATCCTAAAACCATTTTGAATTCTATAAAAATTCCTCGAAATTCTTTAAAATCCTTCTAAGTTTTTTTAAAATCATTAAGAATCTCTTAAAATCCATTAAATTTTTTTAAATCCCTTAAAATCCCTCAGAAATTTCTTGAAATCTTGTGAAAATCCTGAAACTCTTTTGAAACCTATTTCTCACCTATTTTTATTTAAAAAATTACTTTTTTTAAATGATAATAGACAATAGATACTGTCTTTCTTAATTTTAATTGACAAAAAGGTTTTTGTACCTTGGTTTCTATTTTTTAAACATTAAAAAGAATAAAATCGAAACAAAATTCATCAGAATAGACGTCTGAAACTTCAGTCCAATGGTACGAAAGTAATTTTAAAAAATGAAGAGATTGTCCAGAAAAAGAAAAACATTGAGAGGATTTATTTGGAAACACTTTGCGAGTGGAAGAAGGGAGGAAGGGCCGATTTCCTAATATCCCCAGGAGACTTTGGGATCAGATACACATCGGTTGGGTTCGGCTATCTATTCAATATGCCTCCATTATTCGGTAGGTGATAAGGAGGGGTGAAAGAGGAGACCCTCGACGGAGTTAACTCCGTTTTGAGAACGGACCCGGCCTATCTTCTACCCTCCGGGGAGCCGTGCGATGAGCGATAGTGTTCATTCCTCCCTCTTTCTGTCTCGCTTCGATCACCACACAAACCTTATTTTTTTGCTGGTCTATCGACATCGTATACATTTTTGTGAACCGTAAAAAAGCCTTTTCATCATCACTAAAAGTCAATTCACCCCCAAGACGAAAGAAACCACCCCATCATTTTTATATTCTCATTTTCTTAGAAAACAATTTTTAAACAAACATTTTTTAGCAAACAAGAATTTGTCTTTTACTTCCAGAGCTGGGTAACTATTTGAAATGATTTCATTTCAAATAGGTATTTGAAATTCAAAATGCCATTTTCTATTTTGTATTTTAAATAGAAAGAAGAAACCCATTTTGCATTTGCCATCTTAAATAGATTTTCAACCTATTTTCCGCTTAAAATACAATTTTTTATTTTTTTTTCGGTTCTTCCCTGAATAAGTTAGATAATCACAGGTCAACAAAAAAAAAATTCTGGGGGGTTTCTGTACATCAAAAAGAACCAAAATATTCGTTTTTGACTTATAAAGTTTGCTTTTGTCTGTTTTAGGTCGATAAGTAAATTTTGAAGTTTTTGGGTTGATTGCAATCAAAAATATGTAATTATTTTTTAAGAAAAGTGACTCAAATGTATAACAAAAATTCGTTTAATAGTAATTTACAATAAAATTATGAGAAAGCAAAGCAAAAATGTTCGTTGCGTAAAAGAAATCAAAATTGGATATTTAGAACTCAAAAAATTCGTGTTTACCGGTGCTAAGTCGAAGACATATGTATGCCTTATTGTGTAAAGAATAATAATTATTCTTTAAGAAATTTTAGGTAATTATAATTTATAAATGATTTTGGAAATGAAATTAAACATTATTAAAAATAATAAAAATACATTTTACATTTTTCATATTAAATAGAAGATAGAAAACCATTTTCTATTTTCCATTTTAAATGGATTTTGTAAAATGTGAATAAAGTTTTGAACGTTCATTGAACGATCCAAAAAAATTTTTAATTTTTTAAAATTTCTTTCGCTAATATTACATCAGGGACTTCAAAAATATCTTTCTATGGAGAAAAATCCTACACTTTTTACTTCTAAGGGTGAGAACAACCCTTAATGTACTTTAACGCATGTGCAATTTTGAAGTCGTTATAATTAACATTTATTCAGAGAAAAAATTATTCAAGCCTTTAAAAGTCGTAATCCGAAGAAATCCTACAATTAAATCAACACTTTCGACCACCCCCAAAAACCATCCCTTACGAAAAGTAACAAAAATCGAGAAAAAGACCCTATAATTAATAACTATATAAAAATTTCTCGACGTGGAAAATTATCTTTAGTAGTCCACCGTTAAAGTACATTAAGGGTTGTTTCTCACCCTTAGAATTAGAAAGTAATATTAGCGAATGAAATTTTTATAAATTATATAAAAATTTTTTTGGATCGTTCAATGAACGTTCGAAACTTTATTCACATTTTTGTAAACCTATTTTTCATTTTACATTTTAAATACATTTTGAGAACCATTTTACCCAGCTTTGTTTAATTCAGCAATTTAAAATCATTTTTAAATAATTTTTTTAAATAATTGAAGTATTTTGAGTAAAAAAATGCATGAAACAATTTGTGGAATTTTTTCGAGACGGATTAATGTAATGGTGATCGATATTAATTATAGCTGAGGCGTCGCGATGCACGGCGTCGGCCCATAATTTCGTATGCGGTCCACGCGCGCCTTCACATTCCCTTTTTGCAGCTCTCGCATTATTAAATTTGATCCGCGAATTCCAAAGGCAAACCGATTGAATAATGCGAGGCCAGATTTTATTCCGTACGGGGGAATCTCGTCTGCGATCTCTATAGTTCGTTGCGATGTATTATATGGGCTTCCCGGTACAAACCGAGGCCTAATAAATCCATTCGTTGGAGATATCGCGAATAATGCGCATCTTAATCAAATCTAAGACATTTTCTATACGTTAAACAGATGTTTAACAGTAATCTTCACTCGTTCATCTTTTTTCTCTTTTTTCTTCTTTTTTCCGCGTTCATAAAAAATATTAAATAACTTGAAGTGTAATACAACTAAAGTCAACAATTTTTGTACAGTTAAAACTATTTAAAATGTAATTCTGCATAAATATATGGTTATCTCTTTGAAAAAAAAAACGAGATTGTGAACTGGATGGTGGCGCCATCATTAAAAGTTGAAATACATTTAACTCATTATTGTGCAAATAAATTACTTGAAGAAACAGATTTTACATAAGGAAACAAATAGTTTAAGCAACAAAAGCTGGAAAAAATGCCTTTTAATACTTACATATAAATAAAAAGCTTTGATGAGCTTTATATGAGTTTTTCCTGGCTTACAAGCAGGCCTACAACTGAAATGGTTAAACTTATCACACTTTTCACTGGAGCTAGAATAATATATATTCGTTGAACTAAAATAAAAACTATGTAATTACAAAAACTTGATCTATTTAATTATTTATTTTATTATTTGAGAATTTGCTCCGTATCGCGAATCGCTTACTTCTCCGTAGGTGCGAAGCAGGCAGACTGGAACTGTGCCCTGAGCCTGGCAAGTTTCAAGGTAGAACGAGTTTAGGTGCAGGCAACAGCAACCACCTTGCTCTTTTCTGGCTTCTTTCATTAAACCATCCCAAAACTTGATGTGGATTATAAATTTGAATATTTTAAACCCTATAATATGTAAAATGGTTAAATTATTATTATTAGAAGGCTCCTCGTTTAGACAAGAAATTTGTCTATTTTTGAACTAAATACATAAAACTGACGATTTAGAATATTTGAAACGAATAAAAAAATTTTTCATTTTTCATTTTTTCTCATTTCAGGATTTTCATTTTTTTTCATTAGATATTCGCACACCCCCTTGGTTTAAAATTTCTAAATCTAATTTTAAGATTGTAACGCCACTTAAAATGTAAGCAAAACAAGAAAGAAAATCTTATTTAAATTTGCAGCACATGCACCGTTCATTTCTTTCATTCCGAACAGGTCAGTTCATCATGCAACCTCGACAGCGCATCTTTTTCAGAGTGACACTCTTCGAGGATGATCTAGAATTTAATTAAACAGCTTCAAGCCCAAGTTAAAAAAAAACAATTCTCTGCTTGAATCTCAGAGCCTATTGGTCGACAGGGACAAGACTGTTCTCACATCGTGACACGCGTTTTGTCGAGCTCGTGCACAGGGATGTTGGTCGACGTTCAACCAATGACGAACGTGTCCTTTTTTTTAGACGTATCTTTTAGATCTCGCATTAATTACGTGCTGAGCATACATCCATCTCAGAAGCCTGTAAACGTTTGCTCTGGCATGTCAGTATAATAATATAAGAGCATTCGCATACAGACAATGAGAATCTGATTCGAAAAAGAGAAAGAGGAAGATGAAAAGATGAGAAATCAGTGGCGCCGATAACATCATTCTAATATGAACATCATAATAAAGAAAGAAATAGAATTCATGAAATTCACTTAGTTTTAGATTCAAATGATCATTGATTAGAGTTTAATATAATTTACCCTCGAAGAACGTGACCTTTCCCCCTTAGTTCAAACATGAAGAATGGGACTTTTTTGGTGGAATTTTTTTTGAAATACTATTTTTTAAAATATACATGAAACCTAAGCAGTATGATTCCAAAATCGGAAATTAACCCCTAGTACGTATGAAAAGAACTTTTTCGTGAGATCTTTCGAAGTCTCATCAGAGATCGGCGCCACTGGCAATAAGAGTGAGTAGGAATGTTTTGCCGTACTCGTCATTGTATCGAGAACGCGTGTCCTGTCGTGCTAGGAGCAAGAGAATGTTATCGCATTGTATCGTCCGTGTTTTCATTACCATTTTATCTCGATGTGGCCGTTACACTCTGAAAAACCAATTTGATTTATTGCGAGACTTCTTTTTTCCCTCCTCCTCTCTTCTTTTCTCCTTCCTACTTTATCGTGTTATTTGGGATCATATTGCTTCTTATCGTGAGTTGCGAATGATCGGTTCCGCAAAAGCAAAGTGACTTGCCGAGATTGAGATTCCAATCGATTTGTTCCCGCTGATTTGAATAAGCATTCACCGGTAAATTTAAAAGGAAACGAGATAAAAAGTTTGCAGCATCCGTTGGCTAATAAGGTTGCGTCAAAGATAAATTAGGCCCTTCAAAATTATGACTCGAATAAACAAGTAGGTTTATAGGGTGGTTCTTTCTTGCATTAATCAATATAGAAAGTTTTATAGTTTCAAACTTTCAAACATGTAAAACGGCCAGGTCAAAATTGAATCGAAATTCACAGTTTGCGACTCTATGGATGTATAATATCTTCTTTTCTCTCGCCCTCGCACACGCCTCAGGTCCTAACCCCTAACCCTAAGGGCCGCGTGCGAATGCTCACTTTTCAAACGAGATTACTCTTTGGTGCATAAAGGGCACGAGTAGAAACGAGGTTTAAATCCCATCCTGATCTAATAGGGATTAACCGAGTGACAAATGTAAAAGTTACTGACGTGTGTGGAACTCAATACCGATACTCATTTTGTCCCATTTTAAATTCAAGTTCTTGTTCAAACAGAGATCCATCTCTTGAGACTGGATTAAGATAATGTTTTTCCCGGTGTTGAGGATTTTTAATTTTATTTAAATTGATTAATGACACAAAATATTGTAAGAATGAAGGAGTACAATGTGGACGGTTAGGCCTTCTTCTAAAGTTAGCCTTCGGCCTCTGGCATCGTTTCGGATAATCGACTATGAGACTTATACCTATACTTAATATTATATGAGATCGAGGTAGATAGAGGTAAATGGAGAGCAAAAATGAGAAAAACAGCAACCGGTGCAGCTTGCCTTGCCCAAAGCATACACCACAGTTCGTCCACCTGATTCGAAAAATCGGTTACTTTCAAGTCCAAAAGCAATACATCACTAATTTTTTTTAAATATGTATAAAAAATTCTCTTCCTCTAGCTCTCGAAGTTGAAACATTCAATTTGAAGAGTGTTTCGGTTTTCTGAGTCTCCTGATAATAAAAATATGATAAAGAAAATGTGATATGACATAAAATGAAGGTTAAACATTAATTCGATAGATAAATACATTTTAGGATTGTCATCTAATGAGGAAAGATGATGACGGGATTTTATTTTTCTGAGTAAACTTGATGTATCTCAAGATAGAACGAGAGTGAGAAGTTATCGTTTTTAACGTTGATTACCTTGGTTCGCAAGGGAGTAAAATTTTATGGATGGGTAATATTTTGCGACTTGGTGTTTTTACGAGGCGTCAGTGTTGAACCCCTGATCGTAGATCGATCGGTTACAGTTTTGCTTCTGGAAGGATACAAGACAGTCTCTTAAATAACGACAACAGGTCGAGGGAGCTAGAATTATCGGCACTTTGGACGCGCTAAATTCTCCGCTCGTGCCATCAATCAGAACCGATGTTCTCGACCCACCTGGCTCGATTTTATCGACCAGAGCCATTAAAGCCGCCGCGATATTTCACGTAATAACAGACGAACTCAACCACAAGCGTCCTATCAATTTATGATAACGAGTTTGCCAAGATGTTTAGGAAAAATGATTAAAATCTCAAGGCAATACAATTTAAGATCATTTATTATATTATATATCATTTATTATACGTATATATATATATATATATATATATATATATATATATATATATATATATATATATATATATATATATACATACAAACCAATTATACATGCCAATATATATGCAAACCAACATGCGCGCGATTATTTTGGTTTTCTTCTTAAAACTTCAAGTCATTCCAAAGCTAATCAGATTTGAAACCATAATGTATACAAAATTTTCGAGACATTTTTAGAGAGGAACCACTTTTTTAGAGAGAGGTTTCAACACAGAAAAACACTGGGTTTTAATTTTGTAGTATCTTCCTTTGTTTTGTTCTCAAAACGAGAATTTTTTAGTCTCAATCTGTTACTGAACATAGAAGCGCATATCAAATTAACAATTATTACTAGATTTCCATTTGTCATTTTGATAGACCTAAAGTTAGTTTTTGAGAAATTCTTGTTCTGATTTAGAGATCGGCGTTTAACTGTGATGAGGTTTCTAGGAATTTTAAGGGAATTTGACGATTTTTAAGTGATTTTTACAAAATTAAAAAGATTTTTAAGATTTTAAAAAGATTTCATAGAATTTTAAGGGATTTTAGGATATTTCGTGAAATTTTAAAGGAATTCATGCAATTTTAAGAGGTTTCTAAGAATTTAAAAATATTTAAAGGAATTTAAGCGATTTATAAGGTTTTCGCTAGATTTTAAGGGATTTCAAAATGTTTGAAAGATTATTATGGGGTTTTAAGGAATTTTAAGGGAATTTGACGATTTTTAAGTGATTTTTACAAAATTCAAATGATTTTTAGGATTTTAAAAAGATATCATAGAAATTGAAGGGATTTTAGGATATTTCGTGAGATTTTAAAGGAATTCATGCAATTTTAAGAGGTTTCTAAGAATTTAAAAATATTTAAAGGAATTTAAGCGATTTATAAGATTTTCGTTAGATTTTAAGGGATTTCAAAATGTTTGAAAGATTATTATGGGGTTTTAAGGAATTTTAAATGTTATCCTGGAATTACAAGGAATTTTAAGATATTTTGAAAGATTTCTAAGAATTGCGAGGGATTTTATGCAATTTTATGAGATTTTCTGATCTTTAAAAGATTTTGTGAGAATTTTATAGGATTTCATGGAATTTGATAAGATTTATAATAATTTTAACGGATTTTAAAAGATTTAGTAGAATTTCAAAGGATTTCAAAGGTTGTACATTTTTTAAGGGTTTTAAAGAAAAGAATTTCAAGGAGTTTCTGAAAATTTTAAAAGATTTTCACGCGTCGTTGTATGGAAATTTTGAAACGTTTCTGATGGTTTTCAAAGATTTTAAGGTATTTTAAATTTTATCATGGAATTTATATAAATTTTAAGAGAATTCAAGAGATTTTTCTGATTTTTAAAAGATTTTATGGAATTTTTAAGGATTTCATAGAATTTGACGAGATCTCTAATACTTTTAATGGATTTTAAAGAATATGAAGGGATTTTAAAACTTGTCAGTGAATTTTTTTTTTGAGGGATTTCAAAAGATTTTTATGATTTTTAAAAGATTTTGTAGAATTTACAAAATTTTCGTAAAATTTTAAGGGACAAAGGCAAACAGACACGCGTGCGATTATTTTGTTTTATTTTCTACAACTTCAAGTCATTCAAAAGCCATCAGGTTTACAATATAGGATATATTAGAATATGACTATATAGAACTACAATAAAAATTATTCTGGACAGTGTCTCATGATCCCTTGAGAAAACTCAGCGGATCAAAGTGACAGATGGACTATCGAATACAACGATAAAAAGGCGAAAGTTAATGCCCGAAGAATGCAATACAGAATATATTTACGAGTGGGGTTATGAGTCTAGAGTTTCCTGACGTGACAGCGAATACGCGTCACTTGGCAGCTGTTATGCACTTGACAGAGCTTAAGCCGCTCTGCGTGTTGAGATTTGTAATGTTACACCAGTTATTGAAATCTCGGATACTAAAAGGAAGGAGTCACCCAAGAGCGATGGAGTCTGTTCCAAGTTACCCTCTCAATCACTTCCCCCTTCCAACTATCAAATCCAGGATGTCTATACCACCTCCACCACCCTCTGGAAGCGACACGTTTAATTGGTAATCCGTTTAAGGGATTAGTATCTCAGGACGGGTATTAGGACATGTCGCCGGTACGCTTGCTTCTGATTCACATGGACAAACCCAAAGACATCCTGATTAATCCTCTGAAATCTTGGAATAATTGAAAAGATTCTGTTCGATTGGAAATTAAACTTATTTTCAATTATCTGGGATTATTTGGGTGGTCCAGATATATAAATGGTCCCGGGCTACAAAAATATTGGAAGACTGTGAATGTAAAGCATTGCATGATCGCAGCACTCAGAACAACAATGAAATTGACTCAAGAGAAAAATAATCTCGTGATGTTGAGGTTTCCTTTAGCATGTAAAGCTTTTTCTCGGTATTGTGTAGGATCAGAAGTCAGAAAAGAGTGGATAGACATGGCAGGGGACTGAGGGATTGACTTTTGCATTCTGATCCGATGCGCACCGAGTGGCGCGAGAGATTTGAATGGAGCCACCGCGGAAAATATGTCAATCAAGAGGAGACCCTCTATGCACGCTCCGATTGGCAGAGCCGCATCTGTTACAGAAGCTCGCTGACTCCGTTAACAAGATGTGTCAAGCTAGCTTGTCACACGTGTTGCGACCAATCCTCGCAACCATGGAATATTAATCATAATTTGAATAGCATATTCAGAACGAATAACAACCTTTTCAAGTTTTGTATCCAGAAAAGGATTCAAATTATGCATTCTTTGGCTTAAATGATGCCGATAATGCAATTTTGGTGAAATATATGATCCATTCTGTCAACTTTACAATATGAAAAACGTTTGCGTGAATTTGGAAAAAATTGATAGTTTGGATCCAGAAATTTTTGACTCTGCAGTGAGAAATGAAGTTTTGGTCGAAGCATGTTCAGGAGAAGAGAAAGGAAGGGAAAAGGAGAAAATGGTCGAAGGGAAGCCGCTGACACACGTAAACACACCAATGCGAGCAAGGACAGATACCGAGTTAATTAAAGTTCCGTTGGCATTAGAGTCAAATCGAGACCTTTTCTGGCCCTCCTTCTCGTTCTCTCCTTTTATCCCCTGTCTAGAAAACACACACGCAGACACGAGTAGTGAGTGCTCTCTGGTCTCATCCGATAAAAGGAACGAGTAGTCAGCCGAATCCGTCCGTGCAACCGACAACAATAATGTCGTCGTCAGTTCGTTAAAACACTTCTTTCTGACACTCCAGAATGTCCAGTTTCAAGGTGCAAGCACCTGATAACTATACCTTCACACGAGCCGATTACGCATGCGAGTCAACACACATGAGACATTTTGATGGTCACATATGCGTGACTTCGTCACCTGAGATAATATCAGTCTCTTACCAACCTTCAACCATCTATCATTCAACCATCATGTTGAAATTCTTGTTAGATAACAGAATAGAAAAGAAAGGAAAGAAAACAGAATTGAGAAAAAAAATAATAAGCTAGAAATCTGGTAGAGAAAAATTGATAAACGGGAGATTTAAAAGTTCAACTATATTTGCAGATGTTAAAAGTAAAAATCGAAAAAAAGAAATTAATTAACGAGAAGCGAAATGAAAGCTAAATTAAAAAATATTGATGAAATTGGAACGAATTTAAGCTCGGAAATTTTTCTCGGTGTGGAATGACGACAGAATGTATCACATGGTGAGTACACCGACACATCTGCATCCGATGGAATCATCGAACGATGAAACACTCGATTACTGCATTAACAATGCTACTAATTCACTCCAACCCATCGACCCAAACCTCCAAAAGCTTGAAAACCCCCCAACCTTTCCATTTCGACCATTCGAATCGATGCAGTTCGTTACGTGACGTGGTGTGTACACTACTTTCGACATAGCTGCCAACACCCGTTTCTACCGCTGTAAAACGGCTAAACGACCGCACGATCGTATACGTCATTCCCGACGTTGGTGACCGTCCCATGCCGATATAATCGACAACCAATCACCGTTGACTCCATTCACCAGCAACATTTAATCGATGCCGTTTTTCCGAATTTGAATTCCACGCAGCACTGCTTTCAGAGATTTTTATTGCATTTAATTATTTTTGTAATACTCCCTAAATTTGAAACAGTAAAAATTAAAAATTTTAAATTTTACTGATTCACAGTAAAATTTCACTGTTTCCGACAGTCTCTAGGTTTTCACTGTGAATCAGTAAAAAGTAACTGTATGCGCCAGTAAGTATTACTGTTTTATCAGTAAGACAAATTCAACTGGATAAACCAGTACTTTTTTACTGTTGTAGTTCCAGTAGATTTGTTCTAAAGTATCCAGTAAGTCTTTACTGGCAATCAGTAATTTGCCACTGAAATTCCAGTGAACATTTAAATTTATTTTCAGTAACTCACGCAGCATTATAGTTGGCACGATGCGCGAATTTAAAATTCTCCTTGCGCAACATATTTTTACTGTTTCTCCAGTACAAATTACTGAATTAACAGTTATTTTTCTAAAAACTGTTTACTTTAGTACTTTTTTACTAATTCCCAGTAAACTCCACTGACAAATCAGTAAAGTTTACTGTCTTATTAGTTATCACAAAATGCACTGTTTCAATCAGTGGTATTTTTACTTTTTCAAATTTAGGGAGCAGATTTTCGAGACATTTTGTGAAACTATTTTTTTAGAAAGGAATTTCAGAAGGTTTCTAAGAATTTTAAGGGATTTTGACGATCTTCAAGTAATTTTCACTAAATTCAAAAGAATTTTAGAATTTCTAAATGATTTTGTAAAATTTTAAGGGAATTTTCATTAAATTCAAAAGAATTTTAGAATTTTTAAATGATTTTGTAAAATTTTAAGGGATTTCAGGATATTTCGTGGAATTATAAGGAATTCGTGCAATATTAAGAGATTTTTTAAAGAATTTTAATGGATTTTGAATGTTGTAAAATTTGGAGGAATTTTAAGATATTTCAACGAATTTTAAGGGATTTGGAAGGTTTTGTGTGAAATTTTAAGAGATTTCAAACAGTTTCTAGGTTTTTAAGGAATTAAAAAATTATTCGTGGAATTTCGAGGAATTTTCAGAGATTTCAACGTATCATAAGGAATTTGGATGAGTTTTAAATGATTTTAAGAGAATTCAAGGGATTTTTATGATTTATAAAAGATTTTATAAAATATTAAAGGATTGCATGGAATTTGATGAGATTTCTAATAATTTTAATGAATAAATTTTGAAGGATATAAAGGGAATATTATCGTAGAATTTTAAGAAATTCCCAAAAATTTCTACGAATTTTAAGAAGTTTTCAGGAAATTTAATGAATTTCAAGAGATTTTTTTAACTTTTAAAATACCGTATGAATTTTGAAGGATTTTAAACTTTTTCGGGTAATTTTATTGAGGTATTTCAAAAGATTTTTATGACTCAAAAGATTTCGCAGAATTTAAAAGAATTTTGAATCGTCAAATTTTTAGGGATTTCAAGAGGTTTTTCTAATTTTTCAAAGATTATGTGGATTTTTAAGGATTTCATGAAATCTTGAGGGATTTTAAGGCTTTGTAAAAGAATTTAAGAGGTCTTGATCAGTTTTATGAAAAATTTGGGAAATTTTAAAGGATTTCATGGTATTTTATGAGATTTCTAATAATTTTAAGGAATTTCTAAATATTTTGCTGCTTTTTAAAAAATTTTGTAAAATTTTTAAGGATTTCGTTAAATTTTTTGAGGGTTTCTAAGAATTTTTAGATATTTTTACAAATTTTAAAGAATTTCAAAAGGTTTCTACACTGAGAAAATTGTTTGGTTTGGACAACAAAACTTTTTGTTGCTACAGAAGCAACAAAAAGTTTTGTTGTCCGAACCAAACAGTTTTCTCAGTGTAAGAATATTTTAAGAAATTTTAACGAATTTTGAAGGATCTCTTGAAATGTTTGTAATCAGATTTGTAATAACAATGTATGCGAGATTTTCGAGATATTTCGTGACACCATTTTTCTAAGACAGTATAATACAGTCAACAAAGTTGTTTGTTGTCCCAACCAAAACGTTTAAAAACTTTAGTTTTATATTCGAAATCTGCTGAACCAACAATGATTAAAAATAACCCACCCCTGAAACTCTTTAAAAGAACCTCAGTCAAAGTATTCGAGAAAGTTTCCAAGGAAATAATTTTTAACGAGAGAAGCCCTTTATGGAAATTAAGTCAAGTATTCCAAAGTCCCGTGTAGATTCGTCGAATCTGATGACGACTCATCCCGGGGGGTGCCATCTTCCCGGATTCATTAAGACTTTTATCGGGAAAACACAGGACCGCCTATGTACCAATTCACTTAACGTAACCAATCTAAAAATGCTCATCAGCAATTTAAAGCGACGACAGAGAGATGGTTTGCAGAAATGGCAGGGGGTGGAAATTGTGGGTAGAGGGGTTGCGCAGAGTGGCAAGTGGTGGCTTTTGCGTAAAGGGAGTTTGGCGGGCTGTCATCGAGGTGGTGAGATTCGTGGAGGGGTTGTGGGAGAGGAAGAGCGAATCTAAAAGTGGAAAGAAGAGAGAGAGAGTAGGAACGATCCATTTACGAAATGCTCATCGACTGCTACGCCTCCACCCTCAACCACCCGCAGGGGGTTTTCGGAACGCGCCCGAGTGGGATTACTCTGATTCGTTTTGGCTTGCAAATTTCGCTTTTCCAACCGCTTCCTTCTTCAGCCCTCATCCCACCCCCTCTCATTCCAAGAATCTCCTCGCGAATCCATGTATACAGCTCACTGAAGGCTGTATCCGGAAAAAGGGATGGAGGGATGTAAATGGCGATGGACGAATCCCCGCTAGCGTTTTTGCCAAGAGAGATCCTCTCAAGAAAGAAAAAGTTATAGGGATCTTAAAGTAATGAGTAGGTCCTTCATTACATTTGATTTCGGTTATAAAGTGGATGTTAATATAGTATTGTCTTTCAGGGTTTGATAGGATGTTTGACTTTCTCCCCAAATGACAAAACTCATCCAAATTTATCCTGACTTAATTCAGATGCAAAAACTTTAATGTCTTGTGGATTTACTTACTGATGAATGTGAGCGAAAGAAAAGTTATTTTTATAAAGTTGGCAAGGGTAGACCATCTTGACATTCGCACTGCAGTCCTTCCCATGGTAAATTTGGCAGAGTGTATGTCTTGAAAATAATAAGTATTCAATAATAAAATGGTAATAAAATGGTAAAAATAAATGGTAAAAAGTAACAAGAAATTAATTGGAGAAAAGTACTAACTGTATTTTTTGTTCTTCCTCTTGAATCAATTAGGAATAGTTCATAATTGAAAAGTACAGCGTGTGGTCTATCGCAAATATTTAAGAGTCTGCCAGAGTGCTTGGTTTCTACTTTAATTTGAAACATGTCTGCAACAACCAGATCCCGGATTACACCGATCCACTCAGCATAACGTAAATCTGTAATCGAGTTTCCTTTTAATCTTTCAAATTTAACTAATTGTATAGTGAATGGATATTTATATTCTAAGTGGACCTTCGTCGGCTGATCGATCGAATGTAACATTTTTTTCTACTACCATGTCATCGGGTTTGCTAAGAAAATAGTAATTATTTCCTTCGAAGGATAATTCGTTTCCATTGTTTTGCATAATAACCTATAAAACAACTCAATTAAGAATGTACCAATCATTTCATCAAATTAAGTACATACCTGAAAATTTTTATGTTCAGGAAATGTCTTAACTACAGGAAAACCACTTGCTAACCATTTTTTTTCTGTTTCATTCTTCTTTACGTAATCTCTTATTGGTCCAAGTACTTTGAGAAGAGGAGAATTACCAAAGCAACTTGTCTAATGAAATTTTATGGTTTTAATTATTTATTCTGGTCAAAATACTTAATCTATCAGACAAATTTTTGGAGATGAAAAAGTGACCTGCCCAGCGGTTTGCAAAAAAACGTAACCGATATCGTAAGCGTTAGTATCCAGTAAATTTGGAATGGGGAAGTAATCTGGACCCGCTACTTCCTTGGCCACAACCGGACCTATTATATTCCAAAGTTTTTTGAGGTTCAGACTTTTGGGGATATTCAGCTTTTTCTTTTTTCTGATAGTGAGAACATCCTGCATTGCCATTATTTTCTGAAAGAAGCTTCTTGCTTTCAGGATGTAATCCTCATCTCTAAAAATTTTCCTTTATTGTAAACCCAGTTTTTATTTGAAAACTGTGATATAATTTGAACATTGTGACAGGATTAATATATTTGAAGTTTGCAGTCATTTGCAGCGAAAATATTGCAACTGTTTCTCAGTTGAATGCCAGCTTTAAATTCTGGGAATTTTAAATTAAACAATGTACCCACGTCTCCTCCTATTTTGAAAAGCCTTGTTTCAAGAGGCCATATTTAAATGTTAGTCCAACCCCAGTATCAGAAACAGAAACGTAATTGTATGGTAGTAGCTATCTGGTCCCCTCAACGCAATGAATACGAATAGGTTTCGCGATACGATCGAGATCCGAGGAGCTGAAAAGGTGGGGGTTAAATTAAATGATTTGCATAAGTAGGTGGGTGTCGACACTCGCAAACATTGAAAAACGTGGCAGTTCCCCTGCCAGGGTAAAGCAACGACAGTCACGAGGTTATAAGAAGAATATATTATTACGGATAATAGAAACAGTGGTACAGTGGCAGTATCCAACCAGAGTGCGATAAGGGTAGCACGAGTCGACACGTGTCGCACTAGTCTGTCAGCTACTGATACAGCTATTGGCAATTACTCTACATACGGCACGTAATAAGCCTTGCCATGACTTAGCAGGTTTTAAAAACTCAAAATCATCCTCTGACACAGAAAAACACTAGACCTTTCTGGAATTATTATTTTCCATTAGTCGTCATTCATTTGTTTCATATTCTGCAATAATCTCAAATACTTAACTAAATTATTATTTAATATTAACTAGCAAATCAACATTCACGCTACGCACGCAATTATTTTGCTTCCCAGGAATTTTAAATGATGATGAAAGATTTTCAAAAGATTTTAAGTTATTTTAAATAATTTAAACGGATTTCAAGAGATTTTAAGTGATTCTAGGGAATTTAAAAGGATTTCTAGAGATTTTTGGTGATTTTAAGAAATTTTTAAAGATTTTCAAGAACTTTCACAAGATTTAGAAAATTTTAAAACATTTCAAGAGATTTTACAAGATTTCAAAGATTCAAGATTTCTTCTTAAGGATTTAAAACTGTTTTCAATGATTTAAAAGAATTTCAAATAATTTTAAAGAATTGTCAAAAAATTTACGGATTTCAGGCAATTTTAAGGGATTTCAAGAGATTTTCAATACTTTTTAAAAATTTCAAAGGATTTTAAGCAATTTAAACGGATTTCAAGAGATTTAAAAAAAATTCCAATTCAAAGATATCAAGATTTCCTAACGGATTTTGGAGGATTTTCAATGATTTGGAAAAATTTCCAAGAATTTGAAAGAAATATTAAAAAATGTAAAGGTTTTCTAGAAATTACAAAGAAATCCAGGGATTTGAAAGGATTTTAAGGAATTTTAAAGGATTTTAAAAGATTTACAAAAAATTCAAGAAAGTTTCGAGACTTTCGCGTGTAGAAATTTCCAAACCTGGCCCAGATCGGTGATGAAACTCCCGGCCTGATCGGGCCAGGTTTGGCCAGGTCTGGGCCTGGTCGGGCCGTGTGTTTCATCCCCGGTCTGAAATCCCCCGATCTGGACCCGATCGGGGCCACAGCAAAATTTCTACTCGGGTTAAAGTAATTTTAAAACATTAAAAATATTTTTCGATTTCTTATAATTTGTAGAGAATTTATAAATGTTGTCGTGGAATTTATAGGAATTATAAGAATATTCAAGAGATTTTTTATGATTTTTTAAAGATTTTCCACAATTTGAATTTGAGTTACTAATAATTTTAATTTTATAATAGACTTCAAGACATTCAAAAACCAATCAGATTTGCAACAACAATGTATGCGAGATTTTCGAGATATTTCGTGTCACCATTTTTTTAAGATAGGAATATATTTTTTAAAATTACTCAAAATTCCATGAAATCTCATTGATTCTCTTTAAATCTCTTAAAATTCCTGAAAATCCAATGCAATTTCGTAAAATCCCTTGAATCCCCTAAATAGACTTAAACAATGTCTAAGAATTTTAAGATACCTCGAAATTCTTTTGAAACCTACAAAAATTCTTTTATATTTTGTGAAAACTGATCAAATTCCTAACAATTCTTAAAATTCTGTGAAATTCAAATTTCCTGTAATCCCAAAAATCAAAATTTTTTTGAAACGCTGGAAAAAAATATGTTTCGAATGCGAAGTTTGAATTGTTGAAACAGTAATAATTCAGCTTGCAAATGGTCTCTCGAGGCAATCCGCAGACAACCCTCGTGTTTTTGGTGTTGCGACAGCATCGTCACGTGTCAATTCGCATTATTACTATTTACCAAAGAGAGTCGGGAAGATCGATGACGAGTAAGGCCATTCGTGGGAAAGGCTAAGTCAAACAAAATAAAATAGAGATAGATAAAGTGTCGCCTATCTGCTATTCTGCTCCGGGGGCCTTCGACGAGCGACCCTTCCTCTACGCCACTCTAATCCCGGATTGACTCGTGTCACTTATTAATATTTTATGCAAACACCGTGATTTACGGCACGAACGACGCATTATGGCCACGCTCTCTTTGCGAAAGACGATAAGGGTTTGCGGAACAACCGTCTTATCACAAACCAGGATCATTAGACTTATATGGAGATTGGGCTTGAGTCCTATATGTCTTCATTCTGAATTTGGTGTTGATCTGACTTTAATCTGATGAGTTTGGCTAATCTTTATTAATTCATAAGGCTGTATCAACTCGAAAGGGGACATGATGTCCACTTTCAACCTCGTAATAAAAAGTAGAAAGTAAAAAGAAAGTAGTAGAAAGAATCCTTTTTACTGAATCAAAAGGGAAGAAAATTCTGCTACTAGATGGCACCTCTGTCAAAATCACGAATTGGTGACAGCGATGGAATCTTTCACTCAGACAACATACATCGAGGTTCAGGCAACCGTAATAAATAAAATGTCTTCGAATAAAATAATAAACTAAAAAGAGACGGATTTAATTCTCGCAACAATGTTGGCTATCATTTTAATCATTTTTCGGAGTCGCAAAATTAATATTAACATTATCCTCTGTTTATAACAGACAGAAACAAAGTCCCGGCAAGTACTTAAAGTATCCGTTAGTGACAGGCGGGAAGGGTCGAAAAAAAATAAATCACGCAAAAAAAAGGTAAAAAAGGAAGAACGAATGATGAAATACGATACTCTCGTCGGTGACTGGCGGACGATGCAGTTCGTGTCAACGAGGCGGTGCACATTTTTCGACCCTGAAGGGCATAACCACCCGGTGGCGGGTGTAATCATAAAACTGAAGGCTGCATATATAAAACCTGAAGCGGCGCACTTTTACGCGGGACATTCGAGTTCCGCTTTGAATACAGTGCGACGACGGCAATAAAGAGTTTTGAAAAACGGGCTAGACATGGACCAGTGCTGGTTTCGCCGTCAGTAGGCTTTTTTCATTTAAACGAGGTAAAAACGAATGAACGTCGCCCACCGGCAAACACCGGGTACACGTCGCGTAACGCTGTCGTGTACAGCAATTCGCAAACACGCATAGAGCCAGAATCCACTAAAACCGACTACTGGACAAATTTATTGTTCTTTTTTTATTTGCACCAAAAAGTCCTCTATTCAAACGTTTGGCGTCGATTTGAAATGTAAGTTTGATATCTCTAGGTTTACAGCTTCTGGTTCGGTCACCTAATAAGTTAAGCAGCGCTTGGCTTGGCTATATTGGGATGGGAATTTTATTAGGTGACGTGTTTTTACCGCCATACAACTTTTATAAGAATAATAATTACTTTTTTTCATTATTGGTCCAATCAATTTTGTATTTGTACAAGGTTAACGAGTGTCGGACATCGAACAAAGCCGAATCCTCAACCCCGATGGAAACGACTTGTCCACAATTTCCGGATTGGTTTGGGGGACATTGAGTGTAGCCCGACATAAATTAGCGGCCAATATCGAAGCTCCGGTCCACGAATAAATATTATTGCTGACAGTAAGTAGGAGAAAGAAGCGATTTCGGGACTAGAATCGAATTGTGAGTGCTTCTCTGCCACTTGATAATAAAATGGTCTCTTTGTTTGAGACTCTCACCCTGTCATTCTTCACTCTTATGTCATGGATTCACTATCCCCTACAGAAACTCAAATGACGAATTGTTTCCTCCACTGTTATTCTGTGGACTCTGTTATTTAATAACATTGTTAGAAATTTCTTTCGGAAATTTACGAAACTTGTAGTGGAAGTTTTTTGCAGTTACATGTTTCGTAAAATTACGAAACGGTTCGTACATTTCAGTGGCGTTAACGGAATTTTCAATAAAATTATGTAAATAATTGCTTTGACTGAAAGCATTGGAGCCAAAAAAATACATTTATTTGGATCCAAGATTTTTTTTTCTCACTGTGTAAAAGATATAGATGTACAGATATACTGATTATATAGGAATTTACTTTAAAGTGCATTTTAATGAACGTCAAATGTAAATGTTTCTTGTATGCGTCACTTCCTATGCAAAAATAATCGTTTTAAAATTCTAAAACACACACTTTTAAAAACTTTTTGTTAAAAACTCTCTTTTATACTGCGACTTATAGCCACTTCTGAGAAAAACAACGGCGTCTTTCCGAATTGTGTCGAAGAGAATCGAATCATGCCGAGTATTTTCGTAATTTGCTCCCAAAATTCGTAATTTTCCGAAAAAGTTTTAAATTTAGGAAAATTGGATCGTAATCCAGAGCGTCTTTCCGAATGGTACCGAAAGGAACCGATTCATGGGAGTATTTTCATAATTTCACGAAGTACTTTCGTAATTTTACGAAATATTTTCGTTATATTCTCCCAAAATTCGTAATTTTACGTAAAATTTGTAAATTTACGAAAATTGGATCGTAATTCCGAATTCAGTAACAGACATTTGGAAGTCTCAGAGTTACTTTTGAGACTGAAATGTTTCGTAAATTTCCGAAAATTTTTAACAGTGATAAGAAAACGTCTGCATTTGGCTGTGTTTGATTCTGGGATAAACTTTGGAAGTAAATAGATATTATATAAATATAATTATAGTCTATTTTTAATAATGGAATAAACGTTGTTCCTAAATCATTTCGAGATTCCGGAAAAGGGTTTTTATTGGACCATTCTCTTTAAATTAAGAATATAATTTCAATATTCTCTATTCTATTCAATATTCTCAATTCCAAACAATGAATCACAAATTGCACACTAAAATGTCTTTTAAGAAAAATGCCAATAGATATTCCGGAATGATATTGGAAGTCTAATATTATGATTACGTCTATCGTGCTTATTGATTGAGTCCTTATTCCCTGAATTCCATATAGAAAAGGGGAAGCACTTGCATATAATCGACCTCGATTCGTTTGCTTAGTGTCAAATAATCTCGATTCGCACGCCAGGCTCGTCGAAAGGGAGATGAATCTAGTCAGAAGGGATTGGTTTCCTTGTTTGCTGGCACCTCAACATTTGTTCTTATACATTCGTCCGTGTGGTGTTATTGGCTAAACTCGTATTTCCATTTTCAGCTCTATACTTCTACACATAAAAGGTAAGTTAGTGTGCAAGTTTTTCGTACGTGCCCCACACGTAGGCTGCACATTATTTATGAGATTACCGCAGATTATGGGAAACGTGATTCTGATGCCGAGTGGCTCGCTCCCAGGCGCGATTATGATGGAATATAGCCTTCTAGTGACTTGTACACTCTACACGCCTGCATACATATTCTTCAGCAAATGTATTTGTACTTTATGCGCGAAATTTAATTTTCAACTCAAATTCCAAACAGCTTTATCACACGCGATTATAAATTATTTATAGGCTTATAAGCTTTTTTAAAATTGCATGCAAATTTATAACAAGTGTGCGTGTACTCTAAAAACGTGTGATTCGAATTGCAATTGAATTATTATTAGCTTGTGAATACTTTTATCGAGTTGGCAATATTTTAAATTGCTGTAACTTCAAGAACTTCTGGAAGTTACTTTTTGAAACTTCAGCATTTTGAATACTTTTTAAAACATGCACCTGACTTCGCGGTTTGTCAATCCGGTTCACTAATGTCTCTAGAAAATAAATTACGGATAAAGAAATATGTTTTACAGTGCATAATGGATTTTATAAGGCGTGTATGGCGGAAGTCGCGTACGTGCAAGTGGGACTAAGAATTTTTCGCGCCCGCGTAAAAAACTCTATCATAACACATAAGTACATCGTGTGAAGAAAGGGATTTTGATATGCTCGTTGCATGCACACCATACGACCCTAATGGTGGGCTACTTATGAGTTGATTTATTTATCCGAGTGCTGGCAAGACCACGACGAATCAACCCCAAAAGGCAATGCCAGATTAGCCAACCCTTGTGTGTATCTTTCTCGTGAAGGTATACACGTATAATAGACACGCGTGATATACGATGGAGAACGGATCTGTGTCATGAATCTTGCTTTTGAGTTGAAACATACGAGATTTTGGAAAGAGCATTAGCCTCGATCAGGGATTTGTCCTGTGATCAGAGGTGGCAATCATTTATTACTATTATCAAATATTTTTAAGAAGTGTGGGTCATTTCATGGGAAAAACTCATTTTTACTCATTTTTACTCATTTTTACTCATGTTTACTCCTTTAACCCATCTTTTAAAAATCGAAGTATAAAAACAGGAAATCAAGAGATCAGCGACAGTTAAAATGATTCAGAAGATTGGAATAGTATTTCTCCACTGACGAAAGTCCGGAAGGCACTTTGTCGAAGATGGTGGGAGCTTTTCTACTAAGATGATGAATCTAGCGCGGAAGCACTTATGACACACGACTCGGAGAAGCTTCGAAGGGTGACTTGGTGGCCCCCTGCAAGCTTTGTTTTCCGCTTCAGTGGAGCCGCCCCTGGCTGGATTACCCGGGGTGATCAGCTATGAAATTAACTTGAGTTCGTTGATCTCTCTCCTTTTTTTGACTCCCCCCTCTATTTTCCTAATATATATGTTCTCTAATATATATATATATATATATATATATGTTCAATATTAAGAAACAGTTGCCAATTTACTGATCAATTCAATGCAAACGAATCTATGGATAGTTAATTCAAAATTAATCCTAAACCAATGCAAAATTCCCCGCCCCAAAAAATAAATAACAGACCTATTCATGTCCTCTGAAGAGTAAAAAATTGTTTTCTCATCGATACGATTATTGGAGAGGCTCCTCAACTAGATATTTTTATCTTGTTGTCTTGCTATTATGTCAAAGGCTGTAACGAAATATTGTAGTCGAGTTTGTATAAGGAATAAGGGGAGGTGGGCTGTGGGGCTTAAGTAAGAAAGTGAGTGGCCCCTCGTAAATGAGAAGTGTCTCGTCATCCTGGAAAAGGTCCTGCTCGATCATCTCGCGTGACGGCTGTGTAAATATCACCTTCCTGGCTATAAAAGATACCCTTAATTACGGCGACTTCGAGCAGAAACACGTCCGTATTCCCATACCAACATACGTCCATCCACAGCAAACTGATGCGAAGACGTTATGTGTTCTCACGGAAAAGAAATGTGAAATGCTTCAAAACTTATAAATCTCACAATCTATTCATTGGAAAATAAAAAAGTAATATACCTACACATATGGGTGATTCTCCAAAAACAGGGCACTTTTGACAAGAGCAACTTTTTTTGGAAAAATGTTTCAAATTTATTTCTTTTCATAATTTTTAGGTTTATTGACCTTAAAGAAAGGCGCCCTATAAATATTCAAGCTTAATTCTCATTTAAAGGACCTGTAGCACATAAAAACGTTTTCAATTTTTGATTTTCCGGGTGATTTCTTATGATTGTATGTAAAGTAAAACAATACTGTAAAATATTAACACATTAAACGTAAAATGGCAGGGAAGAATAGTTTTGCTTAAAAAATGCAAATTTTCTCCAAAATTTAATTTGTTTTTCAAATTTGAAATAATTTTCATTGATTTTTATTACGAAATATGAAAGTTCTTATCAGGTACTTGATGAAAAGTATGAGAGATTCGGTTACCATAGCCATCGAAAACATTTAGGGAGACACGTGTATAATTACATTTTCCTCTACTAATATATCAGACAAATCTAAATATTTCTCATGAATTTTATAGTTTTTGAGACAAACTTTGAAACTATCAATCATAAGTTCAAGGATAATTCACTATGTATTAAATACACGTCCCTAAACTTGGCGCCGCACATGTGGAGACATGTGGAGACAAAAAGGTATTTTTCGAGTATTTGAGAGCATTTTTCTAAGACATACGATGATATGACTTTATTTTTTCTTACAGAGGTATTGTATTGTGATAAAATGAAGAAGTTAGCCAAGTTTTATAAAGAAACACCACTTATTTTAGTTACTAGAGGTCCGAGACACGAAAGTGCCCTGTTTGTGGAGAATCACCCATATATTTGCAACTATATTAACTTTCCTAGAAATAAAAAAAAACTTTCCTAGTGAAGCAAAAATCTGGTTTCTGGTTGCAACGATAATCCGTAAAATGCATTGGTCGATCGCTTTCGCGAAATGATAGGGTGGTCAGGGGTGTGAAATGGACACGATACCGGAACCTGTTTAAAAACAGGGTTTTACGAAGCCACCAATGCCCGTGAATGGCGCAATTGGCAGAGAGCAGCGGCAGCGAGGCGTTGTAAAACAATTATACGGTGTCGTCGGGGCCGCCAATCGATATATCATCAATTCCATTGTCATTGCTGGCAATCCCGCGTGTCATGATTATTGTTCCGCCAAGCCGCGTTGTACAATGAATTTCGCGGCGGGCCCGCTGATAAACTGCCGCCCATTATCAAAAGCGTAGCTGCGATTTCCTCGTACTTTTCATCTCGCTATTAATCCACCCCTCCCTGCACCAAAACTGCGTCCAATGCAGTGCTTGTTTACCAATTAATTATGCTCACGATCAATAACAATCTATTTCCTCAATAAGCCTAATTCAAACTAGTTTTTAGTAGTTTTTCCAAAAATGGCAATACATACTTTTATGAGTATGAGTTTAATTTATAGTATAATATTATTGAGTATAATATTTTATAAGTTTAATATACAGAATTGAATGTACGACACAAGTCAAAAGAATATGATAAAGTAATAAAAGAGAAAATGAAGTGTAATAATGTTTCTAACAGACGCTTGTCTACTGCAATAAATGTTGATAACAGCAATAAATGTCCTGAATTTCTTTTCATTCACAGGAAAATATATCGTCTTTTTATTTGTTCTTTTTATTGACGAAAAGAATGACTTTTTATTGTCGGGACGAGTTGAGTGTTGGGAGTGTCTTTTGAGAGAATGTTTGATACACAGAGGGTATTTTGAAGCAATCAACCACCTCGCTTCACGTTCCATGGTTTTGCGGTTGCGTCACGAACAAATCTGCAGACCTGCCACTTTGGCACGTTCCGTTGCCGTAAAAAAGAAACGTGAAGGGGGATAGAGAGAAGAAGAGTATAATCCGGCGTCACATCATTATGCACTTTGAAAAGCGCGTGACGCGACATTCAAGCAGCGTGACATGTACCAACACCATCAAAACACCCTGATATTCCTGCCTGGCGTGTAAGCACGTGTCGTATTCCAACAGAAAAATCAGGATTATCGTAATCGTATCTCTCTTCAAGTCTCTACTTTTGAGATCCGTCATTTACAAAAAAAAGGTACTTTTATTTTATTCAAGAATTTAACAAATGTAAATGAGGTGCAAACTCACTTTACAATAAAATTATCCGTTGCTTCACGAAGAGGTAATTAGTAAGCTCAACTGAAAATCAAAAATGTTTTCAATGGCTATGTGGCTATTCATCCAAATGGAGCCGACAGCGCATCACGTGCTGGTAAAGTGATTAATTTGATAAATCCTGTACATCCTACATCCTCACTCGTCTGTTTGCCTGGGGCAATAAACTTTGTTTGTTTGCCCTCGCGCGCTTGTTAGTCGCGAAATAACCCGACGTACATATATATGTACGTGTAGACTCCAGAGGTGGTGTCGCTGGTTTCAAGACGCTTAATTCAATCATCTTGTCCTGTCGCCAAGAGAAAACCTTTTCTCGCAATACGTAGAAGGATATGCGACGTCCTCGATGTTGCTCGTAAAAACCAAACGACAAGCCTTACCCTCGCTCGTTTCATTCGGAAATAGCACATCCGCTTCGATCTCGATGGAGTTCCTTCCGGAGAAAGAGATCACTATACTCTCCTTCGATATTCTCGTTTATTTTCAAAATGACCTTTGTTGATTTCATTAACTATTTTATTCCACAGGAAACACGTTCATTGTCTTCACTATTCCAACCTTTCATAGCAAATATAATCGAGATTATAATTTATAGTATATGTAATCAAATTTTTGGAATTAATAGCGAATTCCATAAGGAAGATTGGCACTAACAAGGGGTGCAGGCAAACAAAAGAAGCCAAGGGTTTTTTTGTACAGATTTTTTTGTTTAGCTGCACTTTTCATTTTTAGATTTAGGGTCACTTTGTTAAATTACTCGAAATTATGTGAAATTACTTGCAAATCCTTTGAAATGTTTTGAAATCCTTTGAGATACCTTGAAATTTTTCAAATCTCTTAAAATCTTTGAAATTACTGAGGATTCTATAGAATCCTAAAAATTTTGTAAAATTATTCGATATCCCGTAATGAAAACCTTCAAAATTTCTGAAATTCTTCCAAATTCTTTGAATTCTTTCAAAAATCGGTTTAGATTTTTTTAATGTCTTCAGAATTCCTTGGAATCACTGAAATCTTTGAAATTCTTGAAGATGCCTTAAAATTTTTTAAATCCCTTAAAATCTTTGAAATTACTGAAGATTCTATAGAATCCTAAAAATTTTGTAAAATTATTCGATATCCTGTAATGAAAACCTTTAAAATTTCTGAAATTCTTCCAAATTCTTTGAAATCTCTTAAAAATCGATTTAGATTTTTCGAATGTCTTCAAAATTCATTGGAATCACTGAAATCTTTGTAATATTCTTGAAGATTCTATAGAATCCCCAAAATGTTTGTAAAATTATTCGATATCCCTTAACGAAAACCTTTAAAATTTCTGAAATTCTTCCAAATTCTTTGAAATCTTTTTAAATCGATTTAGATTTTTTTGAATGTCTTCAAAATTCCTTGGAATCACTGAAATCTTTGAAATTCTTGAAGATTCTATAGAATCCCCAAAATTTTTGTAAAACTATTCGATATCCCTTAATGAAAACCTTAAAAATTTCTGAAATTCTTCCCAATTCTTTGAAATCTCTTAAAAATCGATTTAGATTTTTTGAATGTCTTCAAAATTCCTTGGAATCACTCAAATCTTTGAAATTCTTGAAGATTCTATAGAATCTTTGAATTTCTATATCTAATCTATAGAATTTTTGTAAAATTATCCGATATCCCTTAACGAAAACCTTTAAAATTTCTGATATTCTTCTAAATTCTTTGAAATCTTTTAAAAATCGATTTAGATTTCTTAAATGTCTTCAAAATTCCTTATTAGAATCCACTCAAATCTTTGAAATCCTTTAAGATATCTTGAAAATTTTAAAATCTCTTAAAATCCCATAAAATATAATGATGTACCCTGAAACATCGTGAAATCTTTTAAAATTGAAGTATAGTACTATAATTTCTTCTACGTTATATTAGCCACAGCGAGTTATTTTTCTTAGTACATTAAAAACATTGTATTTAGACCGAAAAAATAACAGATTCATGAGAATTACATAATAATCAAGGGGCGGGGATTTTCATAGTCTATATTAATGCGAAAGCGTCACAAGCGTATTAAAAATGTTGTATACTCGCGTTACGTCATATTATTTTTTTTAAATCCCTCATTGAAAGGAGATTATTAAATCTAACTTGAAGAACATTACTCCTGCTAGTTCTTAGGGACTTAAAGTGAGTTGTATTTTAATTTAGCCAGTGTCAAGCATTTACGAGGTAGTTAAGAAGGCGCAATACCTTTTTTGAAGCATATTATCGGCCTGTGGAAGGTACTTTGAGAGACGGAGGGATTCTGAAGTCTGACATTAAACTGAAGCACTTAGCTCTGGCACCCAAGTGTACGACGAAATAATCCAGGATCTCATAAGTAGACATATACAAGCATGTTGCGGGAGTGAGCCGTGAACTGTATTGCGCACTTTACAGTGCCGTAGAGTCCTGTATAGTGAGCTAAGAACAGGTGGTGCCTAAGGGCGGAGAGATTTGTAGTTTCATTAGGCAGCGGCTGTTGCTTATGATGGCAGGGCTCGTTGTCTACAACCACTTACATCGCTACTTACCTGAGTCGTAAGTAAACTTCTCCCAATTCAATCTCCTTATCTTCAAAAAGAATTCCTCTAATTCTCCCTACAAGGATTTATCAATCTGAAGACAAATAATCTACACATGCCCTGATTTTTCTGCAATGAAATCTGAATTATTGAGGACATTGAGCCGAAGCAAAAAATCGCTTGTCTCCTGAATATGAATTGAGAAGGATAGAGAGCGTTTTGCCGAATAAAAGTAAAAAGCGAGATCGCGCCATAAATTCTTCGCTTTCGATATCCACATAAATTTCCCGGGTGGATTTTTCGCCATAAGCATAATACACGTCATAAAATCATATTGAAACTGCAGCGTGAAAAATCTCTCCAAGTATAGGAAGAAAAGAGATTTTCCTTATGGACCGCCAATTGCAAAATGCACCAAAAGTTGTATAAACCCCTCAAGCCTCTCACCCTCTTAGTTTCCATTTCACATTTTCTCTTACGAGAGCATCGACTCTTTTGAGATTCGCCTAAAAAGTTTTGATGCTGCTGTCAGCATCTCGTATTCATGCATTCGCAGGACCAATGCAGATGGCTCTCGCATAATGCAATTGGATGCCTCGTATAGTCATGCACATACCGAATTCACGATTGCAGCTGCAACCTACTTTTTTCAATCCCAAATGGCTCCTGAAAACAAAGCCACTTCTGCTTATTTTTCATGTATCTTCACTAAATGACTTGATGTACGTTGAATTTTATATACATTTAAATCTTAATTAAAATCATTAATTCAAATTCATTAATTCAAATCTTCATTAAAGATTGTACAATTGAGACACTGATGTTTGTACATTGAAATTGAAAACCAAAAGCGAATCAGGATTATAAATTAAGTAAAAAGAGGGTAGTTGGCAGTCACTGTGGATAATGCTGAGGATCCCTGCAGCCTAAATGGAAACGTCACGGCCCCGTGTAAGTGGCTTGTCTAACATTTTGATTAACACGTCTCGCCGACGAAACGAGACTGCAGTTTAGGGCTGGTTCGCATGATGCAAAACCGTCCTGGCGACGGCTTGCGAGCGCGAAAGGTGGTTATCCTGTTCCCCATAGGTGGGTATTAGTTTGTCGAGGAGGCAGGCCGACTGTTGTGCAGTCTGTCACTCAAAGCTCACAGCCATCAAGCGCCGAAAGACTGTCTGTCAGTCAGTCTGTTCCCTCGAATCGATCTGTTAAAAACATGTTTACACGCTACCTCTGACCTATGCCTCCTTCTCTTTCTCTTATTTCTTCTTTTTCTCTCATCCCCACACGGAAATGGGAACAACGCCTTTATTTACTCGGCACTTCTCATACTCTCAAATCAAGAACCAAATTAAGAAATAAAAAAATCATTTTCTGATGAAAATATAGTTATAATAACACATTCAAGCATGCATCGAGAAAAATATTTTCTTCGTTTAAGAGGAAAATTCCTTTTACGGAATCCTTTCAAAAATGAGCATATTCCTCTATGAATTAGATTATGTTCCTCTACTTTTAAGAGGATTCCTCTTTATTTGAGAGGAATCCTTTCTGGAGGAGAACAGTCCTTTAAAATTAAGAAGAAAACTTTATATACCATACACGGATAAAAGAAAATAGCTGAATTTACCATTTAAAATAGTTAATATGCCTGAACGCAGTTTTCCTGGAATTTAGTAACTTTTACTATTTCAAATTGTAACTTTTGCAATGAAAAAACAGGGTTTGCAATTTTCTTAGCAAAAATTACAATTTTAAATAGTAAAACTTACTAAATTACTGGAAAAATGCGTTCAGAGCGCATGTTCACTGTTTTAAATGGTAAATTCAGCCATTTTCTTTTTTCTGTGCAGAAAATACGGCGTTGCTTGGGATTTTAAGAGATTTCATAGAATTTAAAGGGATTTCAAGAGATTTCATAAGATTTGAAAAATTGTAAAAGGATTTTACGAGATTTATAGTGATTTTGTAGAATTTCAAGGAATAAAAAGACTAAAGGATTTTGAGAGATTTTTAAAAGATATTTTGAAACTGTATTCGAACTTTTTAAATTAAAATTTATTTTAAATTTTCAATCTTATATTTGTAACCTTTTCAATGACAAATAACTAGAAAATTTGGGTAAATCCCTTGAAATATCAAGGGATATTTCAATTCTTTTTAAATCCTTAAAATAATGTAAATCCTCTGGAATCCCTACTAAATCCTTAAAATCATTTAAAATACCTTGAAATCGTTAAAAATATTTCGAAATTCCGTGGAATTCATTAAGATTACTTGAAACTTGAAATCTACTCAAATTCCTTGTACTTCCTTGTCAAAATACTTTTAAATAGCTTGAAATCTGTTGAAAATCTTTTTAATTCTTTTGAAATTCATTAAAATTCCCTATAAACCCTTGAAAACTCTTGAAATCTAGTGAAATCGATAAAAATGTCTGAAAAATCCTTTTGATAACTCTTATGAACTGTTTCAAAAAATCATAAAAGTTTCTGAAATCAAATAAAATCTCTTATTAAAATTCTTTAACTCTTTTTAAATTCTTCAAACTCTTTTTATCACTTAAAATTCCTAAAATTCTTTAGAACACTTTTTAAAGTTCCACGAAACCTTTAAAATACTTTTAAAATCCCTCGAAATCTCTTAAAATCCCGAACAACGCCAGGTAAATTTCTGGTAGTAAATAAAAATGAAATAAAATGGATCGTGTATGTATTGTAGAGAAAAAATTGCATCAGAATAAGAGAAATACTCTTAAACGAAGAAAATATTTCTCAGTGTGATAATTAAATGTCCATAATTAGAACTCTAATGTTACCAAGCCTGATAATATAATTTTTCAGAGTCTTTGCAGTGTCGTAATGAAACGAGGTCCCGATCGCCCTTCATTCTAAATCCCTTTGAAAATCAGCATATATATTTGTATGCACTTGCAGTGATGGTGAAAACGAGTTCTAAACGATGGGTAATTTGAGAGACTGGCAGGATCGAGTCGAGAGTACCCCACGCGCACCCTTGATACGAGCCACCCCCGAATTGCCTACCAAAGAGTATTATAGAGGCTCTATATAAAGGCGAGTGGCTCGAGCGGCCTACGTAAGTAATATAGGGGGTTCTTGGCGACCCTTCCGCCAAGGGTTGTGCTCCAAGGGCATGAATTTGGTTGGTCTCTGGGCCGCCGCTTTACATTGCATAAGTAACGCCATGAAACTCTATCCCCCACCTCTCAAATCAACCCTCCTACTCTCCAGACTCTAAACTACGCTTATTTGCCTACACTATACCAGAATATCAGACTATTTGTCGAGCCTCTGTAACTACACGACTCTAAGTACCCAAATTCACTTGGAGAAAGATACCTTCATCCTCCAACTTTTAATTAAGTGCTGCTTTTACAAACGTGGAGTCAGAAGTACAGAACATCGACAGAAGCTGATTCGATCAAAATATTAAAAATATTTTCTTGTGCTTCTTTATATATTTATATCATATCGCAGGTATTTTAGACTTCAATATAAAAAAAATTTATTTAGAACGTAAATAATAAGAATTCATTTACAATCTTTTTTTATTATTCTATTAAAAGCGTATTACAAACCAGGAATTCAAGTTTATTAGTACTGGTTTCCGGAAGAAGATAAGATATTCTATGCAACGCAATTTTCTATCTCAGAGAGGACGGGAATGCAAATTATGTTGTACCAACAGTTATTTTCTTGATTTTAAAGTGGAAATACCTATTTGACATGGCATTTCGACAATTTTTTATTGATTGAGTACTTGGTGTAAAATTTTTAGAATATGAAGTGTAAAGATATTAGAATTTTTAGAATATTTATTATATTTAAGTGTTCCGCCGAGTTTTTCCATTAATCGATATAAAACATGCCAAATTTTACATATATCAATGGAAAATACACAAGAATAGCTACCTTATACGAGGAATATGTGGAACTTTATCAATCGAACATGACCCTAGAAGAATTTGTGACCTTGATGAAAATAAATGGCACCGTATCAGGTTATATGTCACTATTAGATGTAATCGCTACCAGTTTCCTTCATTTGATAATTTTTATATTTGGTACGTTATTCAATGTGATTGCGTGTATAGTTATCGTAAAAAATCCAGCAATGCGAAGTGTAACAAATTATTACCTCTTCAGTTTAGCTGTATCTGACATCGTATTTGTGACAATTGGTGTGTACAACAGTAATTACATTTAATTATTGTATAAAGCTGTGTACAGAATTATAATTGTAATTTTAGGTACAATTTACTCGTATTTTATATATCAAAACGAGATTAAGATTCTACCATGGATTTGGAGTGCTGCAGGATGCAATATTTTGAACTTCTTTTCAAGTTTGTAAGAACTACAACTAGCAAATTGAAAGCTTTAATTTAAAGATTTACCTCAATATAACAATAAATTACAATTTTACCTAATAAATAACAATCATATATTTTTTTTACATCAGAAGTCAATATACATCGGTAATGATGGTTTTAGCATTTTCAACAGAACGTTACTTGGCTATATGTCATCCACTTTCGTTCAACGCTTCCAGTGGAAGAAAACGAACAATTTGGATAATTTTGGGTTGCTGGATATTTTGTTTTATTTGTGCACTTCCGGATACTAACTACCACTTAGTGAAACATGATTTGTTTCTTCCTATATCAGGTATATATACGAGTTTAATAATGCAATGATTTCAATGTAAATGTATAAATATTTGACCTTTATATATATACACTTTTCTAATACTAAACCATTCTTTCAGGAAAATTGATAAAGTCAGATAAATTTGTCTATTGTGAGTCTAGTTTGACAGGCTCTATAGGAACCACTTTTAGCATCGCATCCGACCTCATATTCTTCTTTATTCCAATCTTTGCAGTGACATTTCTCTATTTTAAAATGTGGATAAGAATTCGAAGCAGCTTAAAAAGCTGTTCAAGACTTGTTGGCGATGAAAACTCTAGAGTCTGCCAGCGATACAAGGAGTCAAATCGAATGCTGAGTAAGATTTACAAATTCAGTAAATTATACTTATAGTCTTTTAGTCTATATCACTATCTATATTTTTTATACTGTTTCTAGTTACAGTGGTCATAATGACGTTCTTATGTTGGACTCCTCGTCAGATTGTTTTCTCGCTCTTCGAATATGATATTAGAAGCATAAGCTCCTACATTTTAGAGCGGATTATCTATCTAGGACCGATTTTCAACTTCATCAGCCTCAATTGTTCCATCATTCACCCAATAATTTACAACATAATGTCTGTGCAGTACAGAGAAGGCTTCCAAGAAATACTTTGTTGCAAGAAGAATTCAAAAACCAAAATGATAAGGAAAAGTGTTCGAAAAAGTTATGATGATACAACTACATCTGTTTAAAATAAATACAGAAGCATTTTTCTCAGTTCATTATTCTTAAGCAACTTAATATTTAGACTCTCGTACTAAATTGTTTGATAGAGAAATAATTTTACATAACAGATGAACTCGCCCTTTTCCTTGTACAATTTTGTCGCCATTTGTCATATCTTTATGAAAGAAGTTCCAACTAACAGAGAACCTTTGTCAACATCTGCTTTATTCTTCCAATTCGTACTGAAGAGAAGAGGAAGGACATAAAAAAAGAAAGAGAAGGAAAAAAGCGGGGATCTTTGACAAATTCGATTCGCGTGTCACGGCCCAAGGAACACGGTGAGAGCCGGAAAAGTGGCGTAGAATGTATATCTTCGTTTGTGTAGGTACCCTCATACAGTATACTTTATATAGAAGCTCGCAGACTCGTTGTCGCTAAATCAGCTAAATGGCTGCCAAGACCAACGGCTGCGAGAAAATCCGTGTAAGCGAGGTGCGACAGGCGTGGCTGACGCCATTCTGCGACTTTTGAATATTTTATGCGCTACTGTTTTCGTAAAGAGAGAATGACAGCCAGAGGAAAAGAAATCTTCAGCATTCGTGAATTTAAGAGAGTGTACTCACACTCAGACATGTGAACTCGACGCGAGCATACATAAGAAATTAAGAACCTATCCAACACCTAATTCACTTGAACACATTTGAACACCCTTCGAATCTAATCCCTCAAGTGGCCAGCAAATAATTCAAGGGAAAATTTTCCCTTCAGATGTCACGAAACTGCTCTGACAACGAATTAGACAATGATTTTAAAATCTGCTGGGTGTCTGAATTGAAAATATCTGGGGTTCGATTATGTATAAACTTTTCGTTTTTCGCTTTTCGTTTTTCGTCTTTTTCAAATTTATGCCATTTCCTGAGTTCTGTCACTTTTGACGTTTTAAACGTCACAAAAT